>VXAB01002284.1:419829-432411 GCA_013399175.1 Odontophorus gujanensis
TAAAAAAAAAAAAAAAAAAAAAAAAAAAAATCTATATCTGAAAACATTGATTCGCTTCTCCTCTTTCCCCCCCCCAGCAGTGTAAAAAAAACATCTCTATGCTCTATGCATGGTTTTGCTTCCTGTGCAGTCATACTTACATTTTTGAGATCTGGCTACCGAGAAATCAGTTACTAAAGTGCAAGCCACACAATAACAAACTATTTATATGTTATTTCTTACTAGCTTGGGGCCCAAGAGCAGAATGTGATTGTTTGACGCCGAGCTAATGCAGGATGTATCGCCTTCCAGAGAGGGCAAGATTTGGCAATTGTTTGGAAATGAAGTCAAAGAAAATAATCAGCTTAATCGTTCACACACCAGAAATACAGCCAACTAATTCTCAGTACCGGAGCTTTTCCCTTCTGACAAAGGAGAATGGCACTGCTTTATTACTCTTTTTATTTCCTATCGTGTACATTTTGCACGCTCGAGGTTTTTGAAGTTGTCATTCACAGTGAAGAGTAAATGAGTCATTCCGATCTGGTATATTTGTTTTAGAGAAGAGTGTTGGAAAGCAAAATGGAGTGTTCAAATGAAAACATCCCATCTTCAAAAGAACAATTTGTGAACAGTCCTACAGTAACTGAATCCTCTCAACAAGACGGAATAGCCAGATCTCATCCACATCATAGTTCATATACAAGAAGTCATTTTATTAATCTGATAAGCTAAATGAGGCTTATTGAAGCTATTTACAATTACTGAAACAAAATTCAGAAAGCTAGACTTTTAGCCTAGGGTGTCAGTGGTATTTTTCAAGCTACACAATGCAGCTCTTTACTGGGCTTATACAATTTAGAATTTAGTGCAGCAATCTTCCCGACTCTTAAACTTCAAAACAGCATAGTTATATGTAGTAGCCATCATGTAGATCAGCTGGTGGAAGAGAACAAAATACAGGAGAGTAAGACACAACGAGGTGACAGCTCAAGCCCACTTGGGCAACTGTCGATACTTATACAACAGATGCTATTTGGAGCTTCTTCCAGGGTGAAGATGCAAGGTAAATTACTCGCCATTTATCCCTTGAGTAGAGTCAACATAAAGGTCTAAGGCTGTTTTGCCAAAGAACAGGGACTCTTATTACACCTGGACTTGGCACTGCAGGGTTGGACTGTTCAAACTGCCTGGGTGCAGACATAAGAACACGAGCATAGAAGCTATTGAACCCATAAGCTACAGGAGTGAAAAGAATTGGTGGACGCAGAAACATCAATAGTGGGTAGAAATGGGATTGTGAAGGGACATGTGAAGAATTCTTTTCCTAAGCATAAAGGCAGGTGGATTAAGATGACTTTCTAAAGCAGAAGTCATTTGTAATAACTGAAGTGTAGCAGCAAATAACCAGATGATTACAGCTCGCCCTCCTTTCTGTGTAGTGTCACCGTTTTAAAGATGTATAAAATTTGATCTTAAAGCATCTTAAGCCTGAAAGGAACACATTTTACTGTAAAAAAGAGTAAAAATTTCTACCCACCAATGCTATGACAGTGGCACCAGCTCCAGCACAAGCCACAATAAACAGGTGATAAGACATGTAGAACTAGGGAGAAAAACATGTTAAAACGTTTTAATTAAAGTGACTGAGCATGGTATAAAATGCATTTCAGCTATTGCAAAGAATAAAATATGCTGCCTTCATAGCAAAGCATTCAAAACTTTAAAAAAATAGAATGCTTAGAAAACACCTATTTGTTGGCTGCACAGAGGCAGAGTACTTTCATTCAATATTCTGTTTAAATCAATCTCTTTGTGCTACTAGTAGTAGTTTCCTCAAGAAAGTGCCACCAGCTTAGTCACTACCCCGTGCCTCAGCGACCTGGAGGCAGAGGTCGCACACAGGGCGCCTGCGTACCTCATTCGTGTTGCAGATGTTCTCCAGGATGGGACCGCAGGCTTTGCCAGGGACAGCGTTCCATGGGATAATACCTGAAACAGCACAGCAAAAGAAATGGCTCATTTTAGGAATCGGCACACACTTTCTGTTCCTTTCTCTTCTTTTCCTCCCACTTGCCAGTGACGTTCCCATTTCGGGCGTCCGCACACTGACCAGCACAGCTTTGAATTGGCAGGAGGAATTAACTCGCTCAAACTACACTTTCTCTTCATACTCAGGCTTCCTGCGGAACTGTGTTCTCAGATGTGGCTTTCCCACATGGCAGCCAAATGGTCTCTTTGTGCACTTCAGGTTCAGTATGAGACTGGAGCTGCGGTGTTCCCTGACTGGGGACTGAAGGGGATCATCTGCATCTTAGAGACACCTGGCACCATGCAGGACAGCAGTCCCTAATAAGGTTAAGGTTTACTCCACCAGAAAGCAGTGAGAGCTGCTACAAGAAGTTCTGGATCACTGTGCCTCAAATACTCCTAATTACTTCTCTTACATGACTGAAAATCAGCAAAGTCAACAGGATCTTGAGAGTTTAAAATAACCTAAACTTGTAGACCTGTAACAGATGTAAAGCTTAAGCAGAAGCCATGGCTCAAAAAAGGAAAGCGGCACACTGCTTCCACAATATACCCTACATTTCAAACTCAGTTGGTTGGGATTAGCAGCTCTGTAGGGAGCAGGTCACTGATACTATCTCAGGATGGTACGGCTTTTGGAAAGGAAGACTTCACAGGATTTACTTTAAAGCCACTTTCTTCTCTGCAACTGCAGTGTACAGTTGAAGGCCTTCAGCTACAGCTGCCCCAGAACGGAAGGCACCTCAGTGGCACCAGCAGCCACTTCTGTGAGTAATCAGAAAGCACTAAAAATTCAGTAATATTTGAGGCAGACCATTCACTGCAGGTTTTTGCTTTTTAGAGAATCATAGGTTCGTTAAGGTTGGAAAAGGCCACTCAGGGCATCAAATCCAACCACCAACCCATCACACCACACCCACTGTCCACATCCCTCAGTGCCACATGCACGCAGTTCTTGAACACCTCCAGGGACGGTGACTCCACCACCTCCCTGGGCAGCCTGTGCCACTGCCTCACTGCTCTTTCTGAGAAGAAATGTTTCCTAATATCCAACCTGAACCCCCCACAGCACAACTTGAGGCCATTCCCTCCTATCCTGTCTGAAAGTAACTGAAAGTAGTTGTTAAAGCACAATTTAGGCACTATGTAAAAACATCCTTTTGTTAAGAAAAAATACATACAAATAGGTTCAAGAAAACAGAAACTGGTTCTCTCTCAGCTCTGCCTCTAAGCAGTTTATTTTGAGGGCAATCTATTTTTACACCTAATATTACAGTATTGGAAACTGCTACAGAATCATTTTAGATAAATGACTTGCCAGTTCAGTTGAACTGATTGCATCTGGAAAGAGATCAATGTAATCTGAATTAATTAGAAAAGCAATAGCACATTCAGGGATACAAGATGCTTTTGCATCGGGTTTGTTTGATAAAGCTGAAACAAAACTACTGAAGGCAGACCAAGGAGAGAGGATAAAGTTTTTAATCAGGATTTGAATAAGTACCGTATTGCCTGATATCCACGCAGATCTGGTCCCCTGGAACCGTCATGTTTATCTGAAGAGATTTGATGACTTCGCAAGTTGACCATATGTTATAGAACATAAAGACAGGCACAGCAGAGAAGCCAAAGACCCCGAGCCAGGCCACTCCAAGCACGTAGGTGAGGAAAACAAACTGGGCAGAGAAAAGACACGCACTTCAGATTAGCTCTTTGAAAAGAGTACTTGAATTTTCCTTAAAAATGCTTTGATACAGTCTTCAAACATACTTTCAGAAATTAAGTAATACAGTATATTAACTTCCATTAAAATAGGTCTTTTATTTCCATGCGTATGAAAAACTTGAGCTTGAAAGAATCTTGCTGCTCTCAGCACTGCAGAGAAAGTAACTCAGGCATTTCCTTTCTCATCAGGCTGCTAGGACCAACAGTGCAGCCTCCTGAGCGAGTAGCACATTCATTTCTCAAGAGTCTCAGTGAGGCAGGGATGCTGGCTGTAGGCTAAAACCGACAGGATGCCAACAGGATCAGTATAAAGATCTTTTTTTTTTTGTCAGCTATAATAGACCAGCACTTGTGTGCAACTTGCAAATCACAACAGTAGTGTGAATCAATGTTCACAGAGCTCTTCTCTGCTCCCTGATTTACTGAAATCAATTCTGAATGTAACAGTTGAGAATGCCTATTTTTGAAAACATACCGCGTTCATTACAAACCAGAAAGCTGGAATTGATCTAATACACGTTGCCAGGAAGAAAATTATTACGTAACCTCAGAGAGAGTCGTGGATTTTCCCAAAGAAACATGCTGGTTTGTGTTCTCTTTTTAAAAAAAGAAATTACCTGCATTTTCTTTGGTGAGATTACCAGCTAAGGCACTCACTGCTTTGGAAATCTCCAGCTTCCTCTTCCCAGTGGACCTCCTCTCTCCTCCTTCTTCTTCCATGTTAAGTTTTATGGTGAGGTACTACTCAGAGCTCTGGCATCAGCTCCAAGCTTGCCCCTCCTTGAGTGGGTTTGGAAACAACTTGCCAAAAGGGGAATCTCTTTTTTATGTCTTGTATGCCCCCTTCACACTGTTATTTGACTCTAGGTGGACTTGGAAGGCTCTACTTTGCACCAGAACACTGATGCTGTACTCCTATGTGAAACCTGTGAGCTGGTGCAAGGATGGGACAAAGTGATGAGGGGAACTGTCTCAGCCTGGCTCCAAACTGAACAAATCCTGCAGTGGAGGAAGTCTGCATCCTCAGCGGTGTGTCCAGCCACACTGAACAAAGCTGGAGATCTTACAGCAATGGTTCAGCATTTGGTTAGGCTTTGTAGGGAAAGAAGGTGACATAGGTGGGGAGTTGGAAGTACCTGTAAAACTAAGACAAACAGCCCCCCAAAAAAACAAACAGCCACTTTGTGCCATACGCTGGAAGATCTGGCTTTCAGCATCAACCAAGTGGATCAGTTTAAAGGATTTCTGTAACTATGCTATGAATATAACGTGGGCTTGCATGTGTGCATTTGAAATGTCCGTGAGGAGAACACAAAGCCTTCAACTCCTAAAATAGCTAGGAAAAAGCACAATCAATCTCACGTGTAATAGAGATAAACTTTTGGAAACAGTTACTGTGCGTCACCGCAGCCAGGAGAAACAGTTCAGCCAAGTCAGAAGTCTGTCTCCTGTAATAATCCTACACAACAAGAAGGGGACTGCCCCTAGCTTAGTGATGGCGCTGAGGAAAACGTAGAAGTTCTTGATCAAATCAGCACAAAAACCACTGGATGCCCCAAAGCTGCTGCCTGCACTCAGCCACAGCCACCAGGCTGCAAAAATCTTGTTTCTGCTCACCAACCTTGTGATTCTCTGTGTGTCACACTGGTATTCGTGTATGCAGCTGACAATCATGTGCTTGCAACTGCCCGACTGCAGAACCAATTATCCACAGTAATGGAATGCACACATGTCTACGTTTCCACTGTGTTTTGCATCTTTGGAAAAATGCTGTTTTAGACAATTTTGCTCCACAGCGGAGATACTTTCCAAGAAAAAGAGCGAGAGAATTGCAGCTTAACTGGGAAATGATCAGATGCCTTATTTTTATTAGCTCTTGAAAAATTCAATAAGCATCCAACGGCACAGCAGAAAATTGTTAACCTTCATGAAAATAAACACGCATCTTCTTTGTATTTAGCCAGCTGAAAGTACACATTTTTTAAGTACAGGATATAGGCTGTATATTAAAATGCAACCATCACATCAAAAGCCTCTGCTCTTCTCACCCACACTTTCCCATGGGCGATCTGTCACACTGCTTATCTTCCTCCAGAACTACAAGCTTTGAATTCAGATTTACAGAAATGGCTTTGAAATCCTGTCTCAGAAACACAGTTATGTTGCTGTTCTTGCAAAGTGCGCCCTAGGGGGCAACGTGGGTGAGAGTCTGAAGTTTTATTTTTAGTTAAACTTTGTTTAAAATGTTGTGCTAATACAGAAGAATATTGAAGGGAAGAACGGCTTGTAACTCTAAGGCTCTAAGTGTTTCAGCTTTGCAAAAAAGACTCGTTATTGTGTCTGTATCCCTTCTGCCATCTGCAAAAGCAAGGCAGAAATATTTGATTCAAATGCAGTGACGTTGTGGAGCTTCATTCATTGCTGTTTGAAGGATCCAGACATCCTCGTGCAGAATAGACTGTGGAAGTCAGAGGTAGTCTGCTATTTAAACAGCTCTGCAAACCATAGCCCTTTTACAGTTTGCCCATACCACTGTTAGCACACACTACATTCAGAACTGCAACAGTGAGTTGAGTTTCAGCAGGGGAGGCCCTGGAAGCACTGCATAAGTCAACATAAAGAGTCTGGATTTGACCAGGTATCTCTGAAGTTCAAAGAAAGATCAGCAGCAGGGATTGGTTCTGCCCACCCATAAGGAGTTACGGGCAGCAGCATGACATTGTGGTTCAAAAACACAGTCATTGACAAACAGAGCCTGACGGGTTTTAGCTAGGAATGGCAACTGTTCCCACTCCCAGCACTACTCACCATTCCACTGATGCAGCGGCCACAGGCTGTTGTTTTGAACTCTCCATGCAGCTCCTTCACAGCACTCGTTGTATAAAAGCCTTCTGCCAAAAGGATTATCCCATATAAGAAGAAAAACGATGCAATGCCATAAATTACATACTGCATTAGCTGTATTCTACAACGGAAAAGAAGAAAAAGATGCAATTAGATTTCAGTCCTATTAAAACAAAGCGAGTCTTCCCTAAACTTAACAGGCATGGGACAACTCATTTTTTAGAATCACGGTTCAGGGCTCTTTCATGCATTTTCAGCAAGTGGGCTGCAGGAGTGTGCTACACCAACTGCCCCAGTGCCACAGGCGTGCCCTGCTGATGTTCCTAAGTCCTGCATCTGCTCGAGCACCTCCTGTTCACGCTGCAGTTCCTGCACTGAGTGCTGTCAGTCGTAAGCTGCAGGCCTCCATTTCATGCCTCCACCACACAGATGTGCTTTCTTGTGACTGACACCGAACTCAGGGAATGTCTGATAGCTCCAGCACTGGGACAATGCACTGAGGCAGAAAAAGCTGGAGCTGATCTGTTGGCTGAGCTACCAGGCTCTGTGCTGGTTCTCTGGGTTTGGGAGAAATGAAGCTGTCTTTGAAGTTTACCACTTCCTCCTGTAAAATCCAGTTTGTGTGTGCCTGCAGACGTCTGTAAATTGTGGCAGTGAGTGTTCTTGAGGAAAGTTCTCCACAGCCCACGAGGGTACTTCCAAGCTTGCAGATTGCTTCAGCACCTTAAGTCACACTTAAGCTACCCTAAATGCAGGTAAATGCATGAAAGAAATATTTAGGCAATCCTTCCATCTGAAATGTGCAGAGGAAGGCTGAAGGCACGTGGCATAAGCACTTCCCTTGTATCTTATCTGAGGAGATTCTTGCTTCCCCAGAAATCTACCACTGGCAGTGACACTCTTCAGTGTTTTTATTCTGACTGGAACAGTTAACAGAAAGAATCATCCATCAGCAATCTCATCACAGATACAACGAGATCACTGTTTTGAGGGACCAGAATGGCTGATCTTCTATACAACAACTCTTCTGGTCTTCAAAAATCACACTTGGTCATAAAATAATCATAGAATGGTTTGGGTTGGGTGGGATCTTCAAGACCATCCAGTTCCAACCCCCTGCTATAGGCAGGGACACCTCCCTCTAGACTAGGCTGCCCAAAACCACATCCAGCCTGGCCTTGAATGCTTCCAGGGTGGGGGCATCCACAGCCTCTCTGGGCAACCTGCTCCAGTATCTTATGACCTTCACAGTAAAGAATTATCATTAGCACTAACTTCTCTACAAGTTACTATATGTATATGTTTGTTGGGATGGCAATTTTGAATGAAGCTATTCACAGAACAGAAAGATTAATTTTACAGATCCGTACTGCTTTTAATTTTTTTTAAGGGTAAATATATGTATGTCTTTCCTCAGATGTTTTTTCAGTTCTTACTACTCTCCCTTAACTGTCTGCCAGCACAGATATGCATCTCCAAGGAACACCTGCATGATTTTAGCTTCATCTGAAGAAAACTGATTACCACAATTTACATAGTTAAGAGTTATCCAGACAGAATGCACACCTTGTGCATCAAAACAGGATATCCATCATTTAAAATTACAGGTGGAAGTGAAGTAGCATTTATGTTTATTTTCCAAACTGATTCAAAATAACAGGATAAATCCATTGCACCTGTGCTGTAATGCATAAAGAAATTAACTGATTTGAGGGACAATAACAGAATTCATTTCACCGTCACTGTAACAGTCTAGGAGATTCTATGCACGTCACTAAAAATTAGCAGTATGAAACCTAGCTAAAAAAATCGATTATACAAACGGTGGCCCACTAGTATTTACATCTCTTAGCCTTAAATTCTATGCCTTTTTCTGTCATCTCATCTCCCCAGCCTTTCTTGTTCAGCTTCCACAGAGCCAGAGCTCTTCGGTAGGAGCTGCACAGCCCCCAGCTGCCGAGGCTGCCTTGGCAAGAAATCCTGTCAAGGATTCTCCAAAACTTGTGCATGTTGTGGCTACTTTTGCAATTTCATTTGCAAATGCTAAGAACAGCTGCTCATTGTTTCTGTCTGAATTTTTATGCTAATGGCAGCGTCCCTGCGCTTCACACAACAGAGGATGCAGTGTCTAGCAGCAAAGGGGGGTGGGGGGAGGAGGGCATGCAGTCACAGGGGATTCCAAATTTGGGTCCTGGGTAGGCAGTGATCTCTGAGACTGCCACAGTTCATCTCTTCCCGTCCTCTGACTCAGTACCTGCAGACTGATAGGTCTATGTCCACAAAAGCTAAAAGGGAGGCTGGACTCTAATACAGAAGTCTTCAACTGGTATCCTAAAAGCTGGGTCTTAGGGGCAGATGAGCAAAATCTTGCTCAGCACAGGGCATACATAATACCCAGATGGTGCTGGGAAGAGCAGCATGCATCCAAGCCACTGATGGATAAACTCAGGTCCTCAGAGTTAAAAGGAAATGGATATTTGCTTCATGAGGCTGGATGCTGACCACAGGCCCTGAAACAGGCTTCTCCAAGAAGCTTCTTGAACATGAAACCCCCTAATATTTCAGTGGTGGTTATTTCCAAAACCTACAGCAGCAAAGACATGCATTTAAGCTACTGGTAAGAACTGACACTCTCCTTTCTTTTTGCTTATTTGTCCAGCACACGATACCCATCCAAGCCACCTTCTTCTGAGGGGCGACAGAACAATATTTCTCAGGTACTCCTGTTATTCCTTCAAACTTTGTATTGCCAGTAAATACTACTTCTTCAGGTTTTATTTACTTTCATTAGAGCCAAAATCTTTCCCCCAAAGTAATGTTCTCCCCTGCAAGTAAGAACCAATAGCCTCATGATTCCAACAATTTAGTTGTGGAATCTAACACAAGTGCAGGATCCTATCCAGCCCTGTGCACAGAGCTGCTTTTCCACTCTGAGCACATTTTGGCCTTCTGACGGCTGACAGAAGTAGAGTATAACTCTGGAGCAGTAAGTATAATGCACACATTTTAGAGGTCTTTGAAATTGATGTAATGAACATAAATGGGTTAAGCAGGATATACACACACTGCTTCTTTGTGTGTAAACACTGAACAACACCAAAAGACACCTGAACGTGTTGGGCAAACAAGCAAACTAATATTTGGGGATGGAGATCGAGATGTGAATCCATCTCTACCTGGCCAGCATGAGGGCACTGTGATGAACAATGGGTCCTCCACAAACAGTGGCAATGGGAGGCATACTTACACTTCACTCAGCAAAGCATGGTCACTGGCAGTCGTGGAGAAGTGTTGCTCCAGGATGGACACGGTGCCCGTGAGCGCCACGTGACCGCAGCCACAGAACAAGGCGACCCCCGAGAAGCAGAGAATGGTTGCCACCAGCGAAGCATATGGCACTCCTCCTAGGCACTTAATGCAACATTCAAAGCAACCTAAGCAGGAGAGAAAAAGCAAAAGAAATGTTATGAGCAAAAAGCAAATTCTAAGGGAAAAGAATATTCACAGTCTGCTTGGTAAAAGCCAGGGGGAATAAAAGACCCAGACACTGTCACTGCACTAAGCAAAAATCTATAGATGGTGCAAGAAAGCATCATCCTTTAAACAGTGACCTACAGATCTGTCAGAGTGAGCTCAAAGCCCAGAAAGTGGGTTGAGTACTCTCAACTTTACGGGATCGAGAGTAGATCGATGAGACAGCCTGTGAAATGGAAAAGGAAAAAAGCAGCTTGTCTGAAGTGGTCCCCTGCAATCCAGCTGCCTCGCCACAGTTTGGTACTGCTGGTATTAAGAACACGAGCGCCAGGTGTACTGGCTCTGCTCAGAGAGCTGGAGAAGCAAACACTTGAGCCAAGCGAAGCTTTCTGGAGGAATGAAAGACGTATGGAACACACGGCAAAACCTAACTACTCCACACTCTGCCATGGCTCCTGAGTGTCTAAATCCATATATGAATACAGAAAAAATTAGTGGGTGCCGAAGAGTAGCAGTTTTTATTGAGTAGTGAGATGGAGCAGAATTACACAGACAATACATTTCCAGCTTTATAGGATGCGCTGGATTTACAGTGATCCCTGAGCACAGTCTGCAGCAGCATAATCATAGTTTTAATGAAATTTATTGCCTAAGCAGTCTGAGTGAACAGAACAACCCCCCAGAACCGCTGCTGGTAAACTCTGCAGTAAGGTCGTGGCAGCCGAATTATCAGGCTCCTCCTGACCGTGCTGCCTGAAAGTCCATCTGCTTGCAGAGCTGAGAAATGTAAATCGGAAACAAACACAGCTTTTAACTGTGTTATAATGGCAATGGCAATCCATACCAATTCATTACTTCAGGGTGATGGCATTAAGCTGTCTCCATTAACGTACATTTCATACAACTGTGCAAAGCACAGGCCATTAGGGCCCCGCTCAATGTGTGCCTGGCGTAGCACGCCGATCCTGCTGGACAGCACAGCATGAAGAAATCATGTGCAGGTATGGGACCCACACGTCCCAACGTCCTTAGAGTCCTATCCCATGTCACAAGTGTAAAACTCTCCATTTTGAACGCCACTAGCAAGCACCCAAGTCAGGTTAGAGCAGTTACTGCCAGGGGAACAACCTATGACATGCCACTCTGCTAACTATGGGCAAGGTGTAATTGCATGGGAGCAAGACTGGGAAGCATTTGTAGCTGAGTCCATAGCTGGAAGCCACACAGTGGGAGCTGCCTCCAGGACAGAAATGCAGCAACCGCCACAGACATGGCAGTGGGACACTCAGGGACAAGGCACAGCAAGCAAACGCAGTTGAGCACTATCACAGAAAATCATCCCTGGTTTTCACCTTATCAGAGAGGTCCAAGGTTGAGCTCAGACAGCAAACCTTGCAGAGCAAACCTCAACTGTGGTGTCTGGGGGATCACAGTCCCCAAGTCACGTGTCAGGCACAAGCGCAGTCCTACACATGAGGCTGGCTCACTGTGCTCTGTTCCTGCCTCCACATTGGACCCAAGTCTCCAAGAGTTAACCCCAGAAACTGCTGCATTTGACTTGAGATCAGCACTGAAGGCCTGCCCAAGTCTAACAGCACAGCAAGCCAGCAGAGTGTGTCCAGCAATGCACAGCCACAGCCTGGCACAAAATGACCTCTCAGGTCCTGATGTGAAGGAGCATGCAACCAAACACCTGCTTGCTGGTAGGTGGGCAGAAGACCTTTGAGCAATCTGATGGTGGCAATCCTCTCTCTCTCACAAGTCAGCAGCACATAGCGTCTTTGTGGCTGTACTCTGTGTGTCCCACCCCAATGGCCCAAGTAAGAAGGCACACCACAATATTTGGATGGTCTTCATTGAATCAGGTCAGACCATGGCCCAGGGGCATCCTATGATGTCTGTAGGGCAAGGCAGAGGAAGCTGCCCAAACATGGAACTGCAGGAACCTCTCACATGAATCAGGAGGCACAGGGCCTTCAGTTCACAGGGGAATCACACACAGCCAGCTTCCACGTGAACAAAGCAGTCCCTTTCCATGAAACAGAACTTGTATGGTTGTCGACTGGGCACCCCCAATCAACACCAGAGCTTCTGCACAGCCTCTTGCTGGAGACTAAATTCATGCCCCATATGGACAACAGAGCTGGTTTTATGTATTCACACACACACACACACACACACACATATATCAAAGAAGGGAAGCTTTCAAAACCAGCTAAAATCAAAAGTTCATCAAGCACTAAGTCTTATCTGGACACCCAGACTAGCACTGAAGTAAGACAGGATTTCTTCCCAAAAAGAAAGCTTCCTAGCCAACCTGCTTTATGATCATCCTCCGCAACCCCAAGCCAGCAAGAACCCATACACAGTATGACTGCAAACCCACAATGTTGTCTGCCTATTTCACAACCTCTTTTACAAATAAGCTTAATAATACACCAATGACAAGTGCAGATGGAAGTCTGTAAACTAAAGCTAACTAAAATAAGTTTAGTTCCAATTGTTTTTTTGTTGTTGGTTTTTTTTTTT
>VXAB01002284.1:432448-559536 GCA_013399175.1 Odontophorus gujanensis
TTTACTTCCCACACGGCCAACATGCTGAAGTTTTCAGCTGTACATCCACTTCTAGCACAGAGGAATAAAATGATTTAAATATGAAACTGTGCAGCACAAATACCCATCGCCGCATCTCCCCTTTCAACGGCCATTTTGTGCAAGGCATCACTAGAACCTTTTGTGCAACTCAGCAGAATAAAAACATTTTTTGTCCCCAGGCTGGTGAGCAGCAGTTGCCATGGAGGCAGGTTAATAACAGCCCAATGATTTGCCCAGGGCTGCCTGTGATCTTGGCTACAGATTTAACACACTCTCAGAAGGAGGCCAGCTAAAACAAGGACTGAGATTATTCTCTAGGGAATGAATGCTATTAAACACACACGCACACACACACAAATATTCTTGCTAAAGGACAAAAATAAAGAGAAAGGAAGAAAGACAGGAACCAACTACTCTTTTAATCTCCTGGAAACTATCAGTCACAGGAAATTGGTAAAGGATGAACCTCCGTATGTACACAAATCAGCAATTGGTTGCTTAATGTATGAAGAATAATTATATAATCTACCCAGCAGCGTACGGGCTGTTACATATATGCAGGGGCTTAGCCATTCAATTTCCCATGTCAAACGGCAATTGTGTGGCTAAACCTTCTTTGGTACTTTAAGTATGGCTTTAAGGTTTAAACTCAGAAAAGCAAGGTAATGCTGAATTAATGGAAAGAGGCCTTAGAAGAAAGAGGAAAAAAAAAAAAAGCAGCAATTCTCAGACTCTGACTCATCCTACTAACGTCGAGATGGACTGGAACAACCATGTCTGTGCTAACAAAATGACAAAATGCAGTATGGGATCAGTTAGGTGTCATGGGTACGCCCAGGGCTTTCTCTAGGAAGTTAACACATCAGCTCTGAAGGCCAGGCTTGAAAAGCTGAGACAGGCGCACTTTCACAGAGCCATCACTCAAAGCAAAGCACAGTGAAGAATGTCCTCAGTACCTCCTAGACAGAAATCCAGCCCGTCTTCTAATGCCCATGACTACTTCAAGGTTGAACTAGTGCTTCTGTACCTCTAGTAGAAACCACTGATACTGTAAGGCCTTAAAAAGAATAATAATAATGGAATAAAGAAGACCTAAAACATGGTTGGAAAAGCTCTCCATTTCAGGCAATTAAACTCCAAGCTCCTACGGCCACTTTCTCAGTTGGTTCCCACTCTTTTTCCTTAGAAGTTTAATTTCTTCTCACATAAATCTTTCCTTTTTTTTTTTTTTTTTTTTTGTTGAANTTTTTTTTTTTTTTTTTAAAGATGAAGCAATAGGCACTATTTTTTTTTCCTCATTGCTTACTCCCTGCAATTGCATAATTGCATTTTTAGGAATCCTGGGGTGTGGTACGTCTGCCCAATTTACACATGGAAGAAGTGACATGGCCTCTTCCACCCCAGAAGCACCACCTCTGCTGTGTTCAGCACAGGGCTCAGGGGTAAGAGCTGAGGAACTGCTTTCACAGTAAGAGTTGCAGGAGACCTGAGGCAAGAAAAAGCACCAGATAACATCTTAAATGCAGTCACTGCTTGTAAATGAGGTTCATTATTACACATCCACATGAGCCCTATGTTGGGAGCACTATTCTCAATTCACATGAGAGGGGAACTCAATACTTTACATGCATCTCCTCTTTCCCCAGCACTGAAGATTACCTAACGCCAAACGTGCACAATTACCACTGGAGCCTTAAACCACCATGGATCTTTGTCAGAAAATTAACTGTGTGTCAGTGAAAACAAATGCCAGTTTTACTTTCTGCCACCTACTGTATTTTTATAAATCTCCATTCTGAATGGCTTGTGCATGGTAGGATGTACATTTTTGTACCTTACAGTGTGATTGAAAGCTGCGGGGGAAGCAGCGAGGGATGTGGGAATATGCCAGTACCTCTGAAGCAAAACCAGCACTTGCCTCCTTCTCTGTGTGAGAATAAGACAGTATCTAGCAATAAGATAACTTCTAGTTCTCACAGCTGTCACCCACACTAACTGCCAAGGGTCAGCAGCAGCAGTACAATAAGATATTTAGCCTTACAAGGGGGTAAGTTTAAAGCGTATAAAGCATAAACCACTTTCCCTTTAAGCGTTCACAGGGACACTCCAATAAAAAGCCTTTGTGTTCAGCCACTTGAACGTCTCAGTTAAAGCTCTATTCTTACCTGCTACTGTTCTTAAGCATTGCTGATTTACAAAATATAATACAGAAAGCTAAAACCTTTGTTATGAGAAATGCTCACTCACCACTATCATGGATCAAGTACGTTAAATAGACTAAAGCAGTAAGCCCAAGTAGAAGACATCCTGTGTTTTCCTCCCACAAACTTCTTGAACCACTTAAATAAAAGAATTTCAAATTCAACCTTTCCTACTTTTCTATTTTTCTTCTCCTCCACTCAGAAGAGCTGTCAATTCAATTTCTACTGAAAAAGAGCTCTTCATGGGAGCCAAAAAACTTCATGCAGGGGTGTGTCATTCTAGCTGGATCGAGTTGTAAATTAATATATTAATACGTTTTCCTAAGCAACATGAATAGTATTGGTGATGAAGATGACACGACCTTTGTAGACTGCAGCCAATGGGACTGTCACAAAAGATCAGAGCTGAAATCCAGCAACACCACCATTCCATCCTGCATGGTGGCTAGCAGGAGGTATTTCTAGTGCAAACACAATGAGATTTGGATCCAGTCAGCTCCAGCCTGATCTCTGCTATTTAGCAGCTACAGGAAGCACTGAAGAACAAGGATTATATACTCTTCTCTAAGGGTTACCAGTCCTATTTGCAACTTTTGCAGATATTCTTGATGCACTTGAGCTACTCTGTTTGTACGCTGTTAGTCACATAGCTGGTTCCTCACTACTGAGGACATTTTTGCTGTTAGCTGATCTAAGTGTGCCATCCTTCCAGCTTCATTAGATGCTTCCACACTCTTGTGCAGCACATAACTAAAACCCCTTGCCTCTTGCCTCCTGTGCTGAAATTGATGCAGAGAATCCATGAAGAACAAGCATTTCAGAGCTGGAAAGCACCAGTACCAAACCCCCATTTTTAAATCCACAAAGCACTAGGTATCTACGAGTAAGAGTAATAAGCTGTTCCTGAATATTCCAACAGTAAACTAGCAGTTACTTTTATTTTTTAAATACAATCAACAACAACAGAAATCCTTGTACAGTTTATCGGGCTGGTTTATTTCTTTCTTATCACTGAAGAATCACAGAATCATAGGGATTGGAAGGGACCTCAAGAGATCATCGAGTCCAACCCCCCTGCCAAAGCAGGTTCCCTACAGCGGGTAGAAAACATAACATATACGACATGATATGAATTGGAAGAAAGGCCTTTTAGCAATGCAAGATTTCTCTCTTCCAGATGCTATTAAGTGACACAGAGTATACTCCAAAGACAGAAGTCTGTACACAGAACCCCCTTTCCAACAAAACCCAAACCCAAACTGTCACTTAAAGGAAAAAAAAATCCCACTGCAGGAAGCAGCAGGTTAAATTCAAGACCTGTTTAGTGCCAGGACAGACACTCTGAATGGACTTTTTAAGGACTTCACCTAATTTATCTTCTTCAGATTTATTGAAATACATACACTTGCCATTTATTCCATTCCCAGCCTTCTGCAAGGCTCATTAAGTTCACAGGTGCTCTGTAGGCATCATTTTCAGACAGCACAATCTATAAAATATGAATCTCTACCACCACGCTCGCTGCAAGCACCCTTCCCTGGTGGTTTGCTGTGTGACAGTGAGGAGCTAGACCTGCATGAGAAGGACACTGCCACCCCATGAGACTGTAGCACCAGACAATAGCTCTCGCCCAGCTTCATTCCCTTGCACAAAGGTCAGGCAAAACAGTATCAATTTTAATTCATGTCTCCTCTGTTTTACTTTTGGTCCGTGAAACAATGCAAATGACACCAGAAGAAATGCATTTGATTTATGCTATGGAAAAGGCCTTACTTCCAACTGATATAAAAGGGACCCCTTGAGGATGGATATTTTTTAGCTGTACGCTGCTACCGGAGAAGAAAATTAAGCAGATGCTTTAAAAAGAGACTTCTCACATAAGGAATGGCTCAAGCAGTACTGGCAAAAGCTTTGGCATTATTCTTCCTGCAGACTCAATCTAGTATTCTACTATGCAAAGCAGCCCCTTGGGACACTCGCACAGCCTGAGCATGTGGAAGGGCTCATTGATACACAGAGCTCAAAGAGCAAACATATTGCATCAGCTAGGGCAGCCTCTGGTCCAAGCTGTGCTGTAACTCTCAGCCGTCGGACCATCAACTCACTGCTTAAGATGTCTGAAGACAATCTTCCTCAACATCACCCTGACCTTCCTCCCCTCAGTTCACCTATTTCTGCTTTCTTGGAGAAGCAATCAGCAAGGTCAACATGGACGGATTTCTGCCTCAGTAGCTGGTGGATCAGGCAATTATTGTGCACAAGCTCAAGCCAAAGAGGTGAAACAGATGAGCAGAGTGCCAGAGATACTCAAATGCCTGGAATTCCATGCACGCTCACTGGAGGAAGCATAAAAGCACCTAAGCACTTCAGGCCCAAGGGTCACTCCAGCAGTTTTGTAAAATATTCTGTAGTGATATTAGTGTTTCCCTGAACAAACTCCCCTCCGATCCACCTGAAACTTGGAAGACGTCATTTCTAAAGCTGACTTGATTTAATCAAGGGCAAGTACCTTACCTGGAAGATGGGAGTTGTGGATCTTAGCTCCACCTTTCTGGCAGTCGTAACTGACCTCACTCTCCACCAGCCATCACCACGTGACTTTTTCCACATTGGATTTCAGCCATCACTACCAACTGCTTCCCCAGATGCCTCCTCCTTAGCTACAAAGAGGAAAACAGAAATACGGCCTCTCCCTACATGGAGATAAGGGCCCAAAAACAGCGTGCAGGAGGCATTCCGCCAAGGGGGTCTAAGATTTGCTAGGTTCATTCTCCATTCCCGGGAAGCCTGGGGCCGCCTAGATCTTCTGAGGAGGTTCATCCAACAATGGAACAAGAGAAGTTACAAGAAACCTGAAGGACTACTAGAGAAGTCCTCTGCCTTGCAACAGCCACCGTGTAGGTATTTCCCCAGCTGATGTCCCACCATGTCATTTCCAAAATTCCAGCTCTCTTCAGCAAGCTGAGAGGACACAAGGAAGAAAAAAGACTCCCATAAAGCAAACAACACCCACATTCCCTGTAAAGGCCTCCTGCTCAGCTTACATTAAGCAGCCAGAGCTAAGGATCTCTTTCTCGAGACAGAAACACTTCCTGGAAAAAAAAAGAAAAAAAAAGTTCTAGGCATTCTGAAAGGCTCATTAAGCTTGCAGGTGCTCTGAGGATGCCTTGGTTCAAGCACTGCAGCAAATTTCACATTGATTCTACTATTATAACTCAAGTGCTTGATGAAAGCTTACAGTGGTTAAAGAGAGACCCTGCCGTATGTGGAGATCCTGTGACCACAGCAGATACTATGGGGATGCCCAAGAGGGGTTCTCCTAGTCATGTCCACGCTGACATTGACAGGTCAGGCGAGAAAGGAACAACCCACACTGCACAGGATCTCAAGAAATAAGGTGACTTGACAAAGCAGCTTGAGCTTGTATCTCAGCACTCCAGCCAATGTCACGCAGCGGCAGAGAGCTGCATGCCAGTGCTGAAGGGAGGTGTGTTACAGCAGGTGTGTTGTGATTAAAGCCACATTTTCCCTGCAGTCTAAGGGAAAGACTAATATTTTCACTGTGGCTAATTCATCACTGGCAAGTTGGTTTTACTGAAGACCTGCCCAGAACAGTCTTGCTGCTGCCTAGAAACCTTTTAATTTATGTAAGTGCAGCCACTTATAGCACCTTTCTTTGAACTGGCCTCCCTATTGCATGGTTTGGTTTCCATCAGTAAGAACCCTTTCTTCAGCCCTTCCAAGGCATCACGTTTACCTACGTGTTACTGAAGGGAGCTTCCCAAGGCAGCCTGCAAAGGGTTCTGCTGTCTAAAAAATGGGGTTTCTATCCCCATTTTAAGTGCCAGTCTCCCAGCTGCCATGACAGAAGGCTGCGAGTCTCCTCTGTGTCCAGCTCATCTGTGCCAGCACATACGGACGTATCTCAGCACTGGGGACAGCTTGACAGGGCACACGGCCCTGATAACCATGCACCTGGCCTGTTCCCTCCATGCTCCCCACAGACCCAGAAAGCAGCATTCATAGTTTATCACTCCTCCCCGAACCTTTTATTCTTGTACAAATCCCACATACATTAATCCGAAGTTTTGACATGTCTACAGCCAGCCCCAAGTCTGTCACTGGATCACTTATCATAAAATAGGCCCAAAATGAATACTGATACTGAAGATGGGAGACAGAGGGCATAATTTACTACCTAAGCACTTGCAAAAGAAAAAAGAATGACATACTGAAATACATAAACATATGAATCCTAAAGAACTAACAGATTTGAACATACAATGGAGGCACATTGGTGAACATTTCTCTGCAATTGCAGTTAAAGACTCCGATATGGAGGCAGACATCTCCAGAAAACAACCTGTCATGCAGGCTTCAGACACTCAGCTCCATGAAAAGAAGAGGACCACTGAATGTTGCAAATGCTCTCTCTGAGCATTTATGCCCTCAACTTCATTAAACCATGGTCAGACAGGAATTTTCCAATACCATCAGTTCTGTGCTTGACTTCAGATGCTTTCTGAGATGCTTCAAACCTAAATCCCCCCACTTTCTCAAAACAAAGCTTCAGGAAAACAAGAAAGCCTTTTCAAGGATTCAAGTCAGATATTGAAAGCATATGGAATCAGAAAACAATTTTTAAAACCTCAGCTTCTGTCTTTGAAAATCTGATACACACTACATAAATCTTTTAAAATCTGACATCGACGCTACTATTTCTAGCAAGGGAAAAATGCAGAGAAAACCACATAATATTGTCTAGGAAGCATATTGTAGGAGACCAATAAATCAGATGTTCTGCCACTAGTTTAGTGTCAATCAGTGCACTTGTGGCTGACCATTTGGATAGATTCATCTGCACACAAAAACCATACTACGCCATCTTATTGTTAAACAGTTCTGAAACAGGCAGCACATTTAACAGGAAGCTATCCCTCAATGCATGTAACTCTTTCAAGCATTAACAAGCAAAATTGAAAATTGAATGTACATCACAACATCATAGAAAAGAACTAAACTCCTTACAGGCTTAACAAAGAAAACAAGCAAACAAACAACAACAACAACAAAAAAAAAAACAGAAGAAAATTAGTCTTGCATTGTTAGGACTATTGCAAAGCATTAGGTTCATGCTACCATTTCTGAGCTCTCCATTCCAGTTTCACCCCGCCCTTTATTTACCTTGAATCCCCAAAGGACTAACATTGCCTCTCAATGCTGGCACATGATGGTACCGGTGTGGCCTTGAACTCCTGTACATCCAGTGGTACCTGCCAATTTCCATTTCTGGTCTGGTGATCACTGCCAATTTTAGGTGGTAAAAAGTCAGTGTCACCAAATTGTGTAGTTCAGTACTTTCAGTTATTTTACTTTAAAAATACGAGCCCATAAAAACACGTTTCTAATTACATCACTGAAATAACATAACTTCACCAAAACAAGGAAAGGACTGGGAGGAGGGGAAACAATCAACAGGGAAATGCTCATACAAATATTAAGAAGGGCTGAACAGTTAAAAATCACAACGGGATTTGAAATGAACACCCAGGAAAGACCCCTCTGTTATGGCCGCCAGTCATCTCCCCCCAACTGCTCCCCCTCTTTTATCACAGCACAGAGCTCTGTTCTGGGAAAACACAGTCATAGAAAACCATGTTATTCATTTCATAAAATATTCCAAGTCTGACAAAGATAACAATTACTGTAGGGCAAAACCATGAGCTTACTCATTACTTTCTTACATAGAAAAAAATATTGTGGGCTTTATCTCACACAGGCTCCAATCATTTCTAAAAATCAAGACCAAATAGGTTAAGAGAGGCTTGTTCCAAGGGTCTAGCTTTGAGGCCAGAGGTACGCTCAGTAAGGACACTACATGTACCAAAACACAACCAGTGCACGTTCACCAGCGAAGCCTTTCTGCTGCTGAACACTGAGGAGCCCAAGGGCAAAATGGCGCAGGGCCGCTCGCACACCGACATTTCCTGCTCGCCTCCCTCACAGCACTGCTGGGCTGTCAGGGCAGCGCGGCCCGGACATTTGTTAACACACTCTGCAATCCCACTCAGCCACAGCTGAATGGAAAAAAAGTAATAATAATAATCGCTGTCTCTGGCCAAAATAAACTTGACTGCACAGCATTTCAGCAAGGTTACACTGCTAGGAAGTAGTGTATCAGGAACTAGGTCCAAGGCGAGTTTCTGGTCTGTGTGGGACTGGGAGGGCCCTCGTCCTTCCATCAGGTTGCTCTGTGCTGACAAGTGCAAATGCAGCCACGCCAAACGAGTCAGAAGAGAAACATCTTGGCCTCACATCCAAGCAGTGGATCTACAGGTTCGCAATAGGGATTTGTCCATCTTCTGGTGAATCACCTCTACGGCTAAAACAGCCTTTTGGGTAAAATCAATGTCTCTTTAAAAGGAGACGCCGTGGTTTGCTGCTGGCCCCCACTGTGCAACTCATACACAAACCATGGAGTAGGTATTAGACAGCACATCTTTCCCAAAAAGCATTACTCATTGAGCTCATAGACTATCCCGAGTCTACTCCGCCTTGCATGGCTTATGTTTCCTTTTAGGAACGACTAATGCCACATTTTACTAACACAACCAAATCTTGGAGTTATCATTCCCAAATGGCAGCGCATGCTCAGGAAAAATTCCATTGTTATATCATCCCCTCCTGCTTATACATGAACAAATCTGCACTTGAGATCACAAAAATCGTAATAATCAAATTTGATACAAACTGAAAAACAGCATCATTGCTTGTTGGTACTGCACATGCTCTGCCCACTCCCTATTCCCTGCATTATTAAAAGATGGTTATTAGGAAAAGCTTTTCCAGAAGAGTGGTCAGGCCCTGGAACAGGCTCTGCCCAGCGAGGTGGTGTTCACCATCTCTAGAGCCGTTCAAAAGATGTGTAGATGTGGCATCAAGGGACATGGTTTAGCAGACAATATTGGTGGCAGGCAGATGGCTGGACTAGATGACCTTAGAGGTCTTTTCCAACCTTAATGATTGTATGATTAGCTACTTACTGGACATTAGTAAAAGACTGAGATTTAAAAAACAATTAAAAAGAAATATCTGACAAAACTTCCACAAGGAAAAAAAAAAAAAATCAACTGAATTACAGCAGCATTTAGACCTTGGAAACAGAAGGGCCTCTTGCAGGCCAAAGCCCACAGTTTGAGAGTTCTCCTGCAGCCGCTACAAAAACCACTTGCTGAAAGCAACTGATGCCAATGCAGGCAGTGCTTACTGTGCTAACACAAACTTTGCAGCATCATTCCTGTAAATGAGAATATTCCATGAGGGGTTTTTTTAATTAGTCATTTCTGATTTTACAAAAGCAGGTCAGCGGGTCAAATTGCATGCAAAAAATTCAGCGTTTCCGTTGCTCTGTGAAGAGTCACACAGCAGCTGGCTGCCTGGTGGTCTCTGCTGCACACCTGGAATGACTCCCCAGGTCAGAGAGAATGTATGGTTTTAGAGGAAACAAACAGTTTGAACTTCCACCTGAAGCAGCTGACGAAGCACCACATGGTTCATGGGAGTGAAGAGAGGGTCGTCACTGGGGCATTACAGTCTGACAGCCTGGTGACAAACTCTGAGCCAGCAGCAGGGCTGGTGAGAAAATGGGGAAAGGCTGGAGAAATTGAATGGGCATCTCCTCTCCAACCTCTCTTATCCCTCCTCTTGCTGCAGTCCATTGTCCACAGATAGTGCCATCTGGGTTTCTTCCCCCATTACCATATACTGTGACACATATGTCTAGTTTTTCTGCTTTCATGAGGTCATTCAGGCAAATATGAGTACAGTCTGAGTGCTTTTCAGTCCCCTCCTATTTAGAAACCAAATCCTATTCATTAAAACCTAAATCACTAAGCCTGCCAAATTATTATCCCCAGAATATATCGTGTCCCAGATTCTCCCCAGGCTGGACCTCTCTTCTGCAGTTCTCTTCTTCAGGGACTTAGACTAAAGCAGTTATTATTTTCTGAGGATCTGAAGCACCAATAAACTGTTTCAAACAGGAAAAAATATGCAGCATGCTAAAAATCTTTAAATGGCTTGACAGCTCTGAAAGCACCATGTGAGCATCGCATTAGGGAATACCTTTGAAAACATTGGCTAGTAACCATAACATGTAAAAGAGATGCTTTTTTTTCTTTCCAATTTGCTGTAATGAAAGATACATCTATTGGTGATGCATCAAAATGTTATAAGTTCTCTGATTAGAAAGAACTTCACTGAAAATGAAATAAACACGCATATTGATATAGTTCTTTAAGTCACTCTTCAGCATCTCTGCTCATACTGCACAGTTGTATTTAAGAGAAGTATTTTCTCTGTGTTTTTGGCTAGCTCATATTTGTCTAGTTAGAGTTTAATACTGGAAACAGCTTTGTATAACATGAAAATAATGATCGAAGCTCACAGCCATGGCTGAGCACAAGGTCGCCTTTCATCAATAGTTTCTTCCCAGGGAACAGCCAATTAAAATAAACCTTTGGCACAGCTGTTCAGGTTGGTTTTCATTATTCCTCAGCACAGCATACGCAATTTGAACATCACATGCATCCATACAAGGAAACCGTTTCCTGGTATAATGGTTTTCTTCAATATGCAATTGGTAAATACAGCAGGGCCATCCATAGCCTTTTTTTGTTTGTTTGGTTCTGGTGTATATATACATGTGCATGTGTATTATTTTGGAAATTTGCAGCTTAGTAATATTTTTCCTACTTAAATAAAAAGGGAAACTTCTTGTCTGTGTTGATGTGCATCAGGATCTGTATCCTTCATTGCTGATGTAAAACGGCATTTCGTTTTTCTTATTTATTCCACCTCAGTAAATCTGCCTGCTCAGTCCTCACGTTTTGATTTAATTTAATGCCTGCAAGATAAACCCTGTCATTTGTAATAATTTGTAAACCTTCATCTTTAAAATGCATCCAATCTGTCCTGCAGCCCTGTAAAGTATCTGCTAAACATTTTGCTTGAGCTCGCTCATGGTATTCTCTGATAAGGGCTGCTGATATGCAATGCAAAGCTGACTTACTCCTTATCTCCATCAACATGGATGTTGCTCCATTTCCAATCAAAAAACTGGGGCAGCAGCCACTCATCTGGGTGCAGAGAAACAAATGCCTGATAAGCGCTGAATCCAACAGCTGGGCAGCATCACTGCCTGAATCAGGCAGGGGACGTGCAAAAATAAGTATTAAAATATAAAATCGGAATTCCGATACAATTTGGCAAACTTCAGAAATGTAAACAAGATCAATTGTTTCCATTTATCAGTCAGTAACCATTCACGAAGCACATCAGCTTGTGTAAATCATCTTGACTATACTGAAATACAAAACACATTGCCTTCCACATTTGCCACAGAGATGGGTAGCACAACCAGTACCTATGGGACACCAATGTGGCTGTATCAGATACTTGAACTCAATGCAGACCTGGATGATCCTCCTCAGTTTCTGGGTGGTTTTGCTCCCCAGCACACCCCTCCAGAGTAAAGGGAGATCTTTATGCAGATAGCATGCAGTTCCAACCCTGGTTTCTCAAAGTATTCATTCTATATAATTGCAGTACATCATTAATGATGCCCCCACACTAAAAATCACAGCCTGGAAACCTGGTGTTTAAAACTGTGGAAGCAGGGAAAATCTCTTAGATGAAAAAATACTTGTGCTAATACCTACCTGCAGATTCCTTCTCCAGAATTTGGCAATGCAAAACACAGTGCACGTAAACCCGAATATCCATCGTGAAACACTCAGGAACTTTTATTGCTCAGTATCAGCAATAATAATATCCCTCAAACCACTATGACTTTGGTTTATTTCATCTCCTTGGACTTTGGCTTTCATTTCTGGAAGGAAGAGTTAAAATACTGTGACAGCTCTTTGAGGGCTTCCAAGCTGTTGCCTTGCAATCAGTAGATCTAGGACATTCTGTATAGGATAGTCATTGCAGTAACTTCAGGTGTGATTTAAAAGGAAAACGGTCTTGCAAACTGGCAAGCATTTTGGCCACAGAAATTCAGGACGAGAAGCCTGGATGGTAAATGAATGCCCTTCTTGAAAGGGTCAGCTTCTCATTTCCAACATGAGAGCTCCTGGTAGAAGAGCCCCTTTTTGCAGAAACCTGCCACGTCACATAGGCACCTGATGCTGAGCCCATCCGAAAACCTTACTGAACTATGGCATTTCAGCACGCTGGATATCTGACCCCAAAAAGCCCAACAAATCTCACCTCCTCTATCAGCACCTCACGGGGACCTGAGTCACTTTGCTACTAAAGTGGCTTTCTACATTTATTTCCCTGTGAAACATAGTTGGAAACTAACTGAATGGAAAAAGAAAACAAAACACAAAAAACAAAAGAGTATGATGGGAGGGATGGAGTGTTTGTTAAGTTTCAAAAATTAAGGAACTGTCAGAAGCAAAGCCTGGAAGTGTTACGTATGTTACATAGGTACATTTAAAGTATGAAATTATCAGAGAAAAGCCAGGAAATGGTGATAAAATTAAGAGAGGAAGTTCCCCAGCTTGCATCCGATGAAAACAGCAGATCAACCATATTGACTTGGTAACAGATTTACTGTTCTACGTGCTGTGCTTTCACTCTTGCCAAATCAAAGGGAAACTACCAACTCATCCTGAACGCACGTTTTGTTTTTGCACAGCTGCTAACGTACACAGAAATTTTGTTTAGTGTTTACTGTCATGCGTTCTAACAGTTTAAAAGAAACTCATCAACCAGCAGAGAGGAAATCAGTGTACTTCTTGAATAATTGTCTCTGAGTTCAAGGTGGATTTTCAGCCAAGGTATTTAGGACATTTTGTAAATTAATTACTCAAAAACTACAGCGAGGTGGGTTACTGCCTACATACAGTAATGGCTCTCAGAGTTTAATCTCTCATCAGTGGAACTCCTTTGGTGAAATCCCTACGGGATTATGTACTACTGTCTAATCACTTGACAAATTTCATTTACTTGAAACTGCAGCTAGGTTTGAATTATACGAAGTATGTAGGAGGAATCAAATTCAAAGCAGGAAAACAGAATCTGGACAGGACCAAATTCATCATGATGCTCATATCTGAACTGTTTAACAATAAACAATTTTCTCAGAGGAACGTGTCAGTTGTGTATCAGCTGCATATGCCTATGAGAAACTCCAATTGCTCACAGATGACATACAACACAGCACGAATGAGGAAAAACAAGTGGGAATTTTAACAATTTTGTACCTTTTAACAAAAAAAAACTTATTGCTCTGATTTCTACAGTAGGCTGCCACACCAAAAAGCCAGTAATTTGGCATAAATTAAATGCTGCAGAAGCTTGTAGCAGGATCTGTGTGCTCTGAAGTTGAGCTGTGCAACCCAAAGACACCACCTGTACCGCCGGGTGAGCGGAGCCCCTCTCCTGTGCACTGCCACCACCCTGCTGCAGAATGGCCACCGCCAGCTCGCATGCCCCACTAAATAGCAATTCTCAGTGCTTGAATGCATCCTGAAGGCTAACGCCGTGATACTTGTGGCATTATTCTGTTGTTGCACGGGCAGATCTCCACACAGACAAAATCTACCAGAAGACACCACAGAAAATGAAAAGGAACTTCAAATGATGAGTGTTGTGCGTTCCATAACCGAGGTCCCTGCTGCCAAGCCCTGCTACACGGCTGGTCCCAGGGAAACACTGGGGTATGGTTCTGAGAAGGACACCCAGCACACAGCCCCACGCTCTCTCTGCAACCCAAATTCACCAAAACCCATAGAGTACGCAGCAGCAACGAGGCTTCTTTTGCAAAAAAAAATAAAAATCCTTTCTGCTCCACTCAGGAAAGGCTCAGAGTCACCAAACACACAGACAGACAGAAAGACAGACAGGCAGCCACTCCATCCATCTCCGCACAGAGATGACAGAGGCAGCGCGGGCTGTTCCAGAGCCCTGCTCAAAAGTGACCCAAGTGGCCCCATCCCCTCTCAGCGCCCTCACTCAGCGAGCAGATTTAAACAGGCTATTGTTCGATCCCCGGGTACCTTTTTTCTCTTGGCTTTGTTCCGCGTTTTCCTCCGCTGCAGTTTCCATGGCTGGCTTCATACCATCCACCAAAAATGCCGCCCCCCGCCCCCCGGCACAGGCGCTTTCCCCTCTCCTCCTTTCCCGCTCCCTATTGACGGCAGCGGCGATGGAGCGCCTCTGTTCTCCCTCCTGCGGATCACAGCCCCTTCCACATCGCCCAGGCTCTTGTCAGCTTCGATCTCGCTCCACTCACTGGCCCGCCCGGCGCTGTGCCAGTCGCCGCTCCACCGTACGTCACCGCCGGCCCCAGCTATAAGAGAGCCCCTAAGTGCCCCTTCCCCACTGTGAGCCGTGGCGAGGGCAGAGAGGGCGAGGAAGGAGGGAGCTCCCGGACAGCGTCTGCAAGGGGTGCCCAGGTCGGTGTGCAGCCTCGAGGCTCGCTTTCCCGTGGGAGTCAGCTGCTGCACCGTGCATTTCGATTCATCCCACACATCCCCTGCCCTTGCAAGGAATGGGCAAGGGGTCAGCAACGTGGGTTTGTTTCCCTAGTTGGGTCCTGCTCGCTCCTGTGAGTGAGGGATAAGAGCAAGAGCAGCTATGTGTATAAGGAAAATCAGGCAGAAGAGAAACAGGCTTGCACGACCTAAGATGTACGCAATATCATAAAGGATAAAACGTTTAAGGAAACATAGCTTGGGGTTTTAAAAGGACGTCTGCTGTTTAAGACCTAAAGCCAAGCATAAAATTCATAGAAGCACAGAACAGTTTGGGTTGGAAGGGACTACCCAGCCCCAACTCCTGCCCCCCAAGACAAGAGCTGGCCCCCACCAGCTCAGGCTGCCCAGGGCCCCATCCAACCTGGCCTTGAGTGCCTCCAGGGATGGGGCACCACAGCTTCTCTGGGCAGCTGTGCCAGCACCTCACTGACCTCCACGTAAAGAATCTCCTCCTAACATCTAACCCTAAATCTCCCCTCTTTTAGTTTAAAACCATTCCCCCTTGTCCTCTTGCCATCTGTCTATGTAAGTCAGCCTTCCTCCTGCTTATAAGCTCCCTTTAAATACTATGAGGCCATAACAAGGTCTCCCTGAAGCCTCCTCTTCTCTAGTCTGAACAAGTGCAACTCGCTGAGCATTTCTTCATAGGATAGGAGCTCCA
This sequence comes from Odontophorus gujanensis, assembly GCA_013399175.1. Lineage (NCBI taxonomy): Eukaryota > Metazoa > Chordata > Aves > Galliformes > Odontophoridae > Odontophorus > Odontophorus gujanensis. The sequence goes on from VXAB01002284.1 coordinate 447,880, forward strand.
GCCCTCTGACCATCTTTGTGGTCCTCCTCTGGACCCACTCCAACTGCTCTGTATCAGTAAACAGATTACTGCCAAAAAGGCCATGTCTGATCTCTCCCCTACCTCCAGCAAAGCCAAGAAGTGGTATCGGACACTCCTCAGGCCTATGCAAGTATCATTTAATTACCAAACTCCAAGTCGACATATTTAAGGCACCGTATTAAGGCTAATTACTTTGCCCATCACCCTGCTCATCTCTGGCCCAACTGCACTGCACAGCCACGCCCAAAGGGACCCCTTGCTGCAGGCAGGGAAGTAAAGCACTCATGGAGTAATTTGCTTTGTTATCTGGTGGGTTTCAGTGGTTCACAGTCTCAGCGGCTCATCCTGCGGGCTGCAAAGACATTGAGTAGATTCAGCAAATGCTGAAGATGTAAAACCTACAAGCTGGATGTTCCATATAACAGATTCAACCACGAGAGTGGGAAGAGGGAAGCAGTCCAAAGATTTTTAGCTGCAATTCAGCCTTTTCTGACTGAAGTTCCTACACCCACAATTTTGCTGCGCATTTTTATTTCTATAGATGTTGAGTGACAAGCAAAAAAAGCTTCAGACCCATCCTTTAAAGAAAGTTCCCTCTTTCAGAAGAAACCAGCACGCACATTTCCTCTCTCATCACTGTCACCACAGCAGCAGTTGAGCAGCAATGCCCAAAGCAAAGCAATGAGCATACCATGGCCCAACCCCACCGACAAGAGGTCTCGTGCTCCTCACGTATCTTAAGATTTCATAGCACAGCACCAGGACTTGATATCTATCAGGTATTTGCCTAAAAACTTTTCTTGGAGTCTGGGATCAAAGCTTTTATCTCAGCAGAACTCCTTATAAGAAGGATGAATTAATTTGTAGAGGAGATGAAGTTTTCTCAGGAACCCACACACTGGGATCCTGCAGGTAATTAAATCAGCAGTACCAGCAGAAAACTCAGCCCAGGTGCAAGGTTTAATTTTCCAGTCTCCTGTATTACACACATAGCAGTCCACGCACATTAAAGTCCCTGTCCCAGTGCAAACATGTAAGGCAAAAATGAAGGAAAGCAACTGAAAGGGAAGACTGTATGTGATATGCTTGCCAAGCTGCTTGAACCATTACTAAAAAATTTGCAAATTCTGTAGTCAGAAAGAAAGGAACTTTCTTAGATTCGAGATAACGACTATGCAAACCTTCTATAAAGAGTGCTTTTATTCCATTTAGTGTCACTAAGATTGAAAAACACAGCAAACACATCCTTACTTGCTGGAAGTCAAACCAACTTTAGCCAACAGTTGACTGTTTCTGACACTGAAATCCCTTTATTGGTACTTCTCATCACTCAGTCCATGCATCTGCTCTCAGATGTAACAGTCTAAAGGTCATTAAGAAGGTGAGGTATAGACTGTCCCATCTGTGAGAGTTCAAACCTCGCTTCTGACTATCCCCAGTTACACAAAGCCTGCTCAAAAAGGAATCCAAGTGATATCATTTTAATACACTTAGTAGTATAAACACACAAAATACAAAGGTCACCTGAAACTTCCTTTCTTTAAACAGAAAATACATTTGGCAGTACTTTTGGTCCCGTCTTTGGAGGAAACTTGCTAACTTTTCCCTCTGTCAGTGAGCCCTACACCTTCAAACAACTGTACACGTTCCTGCTGGCACGCAGGTTTTGCTGGGTAGGCTCAATACTTCTGAGCAGATGTTTTATAAACACACAACTAAGAGGCTAGAACACTATTTTCCTCCGCTTTCTCCCATGATAACCTCTTCCCAAAACAAGCAATGCGAAAGTAAGTGTGCAATACCAAAACTAACTTCACAAGAGCTTGGAACAGAAGACTTCAGAAGTCATCTATCTATTCAGAAGCATTAATTCTTCTAAATCATCCTCTAAAAGCTTTAAGAGATGTCTGAATGTAATGCTCTCTCCCACTGCTGACTGCTTTCCTGGTTGCTGGATCACACAATGGGTTTAAGGACTTATCATCTTAAATCATTTCTTAATCTTCCAGCTTGTCTGATAACAAAGCAGATATAAAGCACACACTACTCCCGCAAGTGCAAACACAGGTACGAATCTTACACATCAAGTCTTAACTTGAGCCACCAAGTTGTCTCCTCCATCACTCCATCTCTTAATCAGATGTGTCCTTTTTGTGGGAAACATCAAGTCTACGCCTATGACAACAGGTCACAAGATAATGCCACAGGAGTAGAAACAACAACAAATTCTTTAAAGACTGATATTTAGCAAAAACCTTCTGTATCAACCAGGCTGATCAAGACAGTTAGTGAACAGAAAGGTGGCTTGTTACATTACAGGAGTCCAGCCCTGTGTTTCATTTGCACATCAAAATAAAAACACCAGTGAGAAGGGCAGACCAAGGAAGGGTTCTGCTGCTAAAGCACACAGACTTGGGGAAAATAATCAGAATCCTGGCAGACATAACCCCAGGAAGAACAGCAGTGGAGCAAATATATGAAGGCACTGCAGACCAAGTGACATTTACTGCAAAACAGCATTAAATGAAGATTAGCTTTGCTTCATTTTATCTAGTTAAAAAAATACAAAACATTTAATCACTTTGCTCAGTCAAGTAAAGCAGTGCCACTTCACAAGTTAAAAAATCCAACTCCATTCAGATGCTAATTCCTTCGAACACCTATCTTTAATGTCACTGAGTCTACGTAGTTTACATTCCTGAAGGCCAAGGAGTTCTATCATAAGCTACTGAAAATTCTTAAGATGAGCACATTTTTGCCATATCTACAGAGACTTCACAGAACTGTGAGTGCGTTCCCACATAGTTCAAGAGCAATTTGAAATCATTCTATGAGATCTGAGACTCTGAAGGTAGAATTCAAAGCCCAGCCCTCAGACAAGACTGATGTATTCCAAACAACTAATTCTAAAGGCAATGTTTTAGAAAGCACGTAAAAATATTCAAGAGAAGGAATAAATGCACAAGCAGTCACTTGGTGCATCTCAGTATAACTACTTGTGTTCAGATCCTGTGTTAGAGCAGTTACCTTGGCTTGGGTATAAAACCAACTCTGAGTGCTTAAGCAAAAGCAAGAAAATTTTCCATGTGGATAAAATTAACGCATGACAACAGGCTTGTAGTTATACAGTAGTCAAGTACCTAGCAACTACTTAAAAAGAAATAATCTAGGACCCATTCTTCAGCTGTATTAGATTACTTGGAAAATAAAATCCTAATTAATGATCCCCTGAACAAATGATAGTGAAAAAAAACCTGCACTTTTACCACAGCACAAAATACAGATTTCTAAAAAATATGAATACAAATGCAGTTAGGAATTGCATTTGTCTTGGATTTCTAGACAAAGCCAAAACTAAATGCTTATGCCCAGAAAGTAGTTATCTTTTCAAGCAAAGGAAATTACTGAGTTCACAGATGCAGGTGGTCGAGAAGGATGAAGAGAGCTTAGCAGTGTGAAGGTGCCAGTCCTGCAACCTCTTTCCTCCAGCAACATGAAAACGGCAGTGACTGCTGCCAAGCAAAACACCTGGCTGCAGGCCTGCAAAGTTGATGCTTTGTTGTTGGGTTTCATTTCTCTGGCTGGCCTGCTAGCATCCAGCTGGATCGCGGCTTCGGTCCACTGCAGTTGTCACCACTGGAGAGAATCACAGGCAGTAAACAGCCTGAATTTGGAACACAGACAGATGGCTTTATTTGTAACAAAAAAGAAACCTTACAGACTGAATAGGTAGTTCTATATAGCGCTTCCAGTAGCTAAGCCTTGGACAGTTTCAAGTACTAGTGTCAAAAAAACAATCAAGTGGCAGAGATGTGAAAGCTACCCAAGAGCCATAGTCAAGGTTAAAATGAAAGCAAAAGTAGATGACATTCTCAAGCAGATGAAAAGTCCACTTCATGAAAGGTAGGCAAAAGTATGTAAAGAAAAAAAGCTACATATTATTTCTTTATCCAAAGTAATGGCTTGAGTATGTTTTTTGGTGGGGGGGAAGTAAGGTTGGGCAGACTGGGAGAGAAAATTCAGAACCCTGATAGATGGAACACAAGAATATCAACTGCAATGAAGACCTCTGAGGAAAAGCAATAGAAATTTTAAAAGACTACATTTGAAATTAACCTGGAAGTAACATCACATCCTGCACCATTCCGGTGTAAGGAAGCAGCACCAAGGCAAAGTCAGAATCAGGTTGACAAACTGGAGCCATTTACAGAGCAGCTGGAGGAGCTCAGAAACAAAGAAACAGATAAATGAAAAAATTAAGTGAAAGCAGCAGACATACACAGAGTACAAGTAAATATCAAGAGGAGAAAAACCTACTTTAACATAATAAAAAGAAGATGCAGTTGAAAGGGAAAACTGTCTGAATTTCAGGCAAACTTCCTGGTATCAAACAAGCCTCTCAGGGAAGCAATGAAATCTTCTCTCCCTTGGGACTTTTAAAACCAGTAGACAGAAATGTAATGGATATTCTGAAGAGATGAGAGACTCTGGCAGAACGTACTTGCTTGCTGTAACAGATATTCAAACTGCATTATGGGCTGAGCAAGAATAGCCTCATAGCCATTCACATCTCTTGTGGAGTGAAAACAAGTGCAGTCACATCCTTACACACTGACAGGGCTTAGCAGACACCACCTGGGTATGACAAAGACCATGAAAAAAACAAAAGCAAAGACAACCCAGTATATCCCCCAGTAGCAGCTGCCATTCAACAAGCAGCACACAGAGCACCAGCCCTGACAGCTGTCGTCATCTTCTCCAGATCAACAATTTTATGGCAGTACATGGAGTTTCCTACAAACGTAACATGTAGCAAGATTCAAATGCTTTAAATTTATAATTAGGCAGCAAAACCAGGGTTTGAGTTATCCAATCACATACATATTTTCCATTCACACAGCAGCAACATCCTTACATACATGACTGATCTATGAAGCCTTCCAATAGTGCTTCAAACAGTCCTCCACCATTTTAAGGCCTAGGCTCTTGATTTTGGCACACACTCCACCTTTTTTTGAGCTGTCACTTTCATGACAGAGGAGATTCTCAGCTGCCGTTCTTGTTTCTCCATCTCTTTGCTGTGAGCCATGATTTCATAAGCAGGAGTGCTGCAGTGCAGAGGGAAACTAATAACGCTTCTGTTGTTTGCTTTTGCTCCCTTAATTCTGTGCCTTGATGACAGTAAAACCTACTTTGCTTTTGCTATGAACTGCATCTTCCAATGCTGCTAGCAAATTCTGCTGCCATTCTAGAAAACTATTAAGAATTCATTAATTCCTGGACACACTGGAATAGCATCCTAGGTGCTTTTGTCTCACTTGCTTAACACATCTACATCAGGGTCTCCTGAGCTTGTAGAAGAACTATAACAGTTGCGTGAGGCAGCACAAGTGTCGTTAGAAGGCACTCCTGCCTGTATAGCTGCTTAGACTCAAAACACGTGGCAGTTTGAGACAGGATCCATACCGAGAGGCTATGAACTGAGGCTTTTCTTCCCGTTATCTATCTATAAATAAATCTAAACTTCACTGAGTTCAGTCTTGACAAAAAACTTGCTCTTCTGCTCCACAAAGTTGGATTTAATCAGACAATCCTGCCCAAACTTCACATCCAGTTCTGATTTTGAAAATTGCCCTCCCACTCTTCGCATAGACTCCAGCATCCCACCTACAATCTCTCATCTATTCAGTGCTCGTTTTGTTCTTCATTCCTGGCCTCAGTCCAGCCTTTTCAAAAAGCGTGGAAAAAGCACAGAAGTATAAAGAAGCACAAAACCCGCCTGCTCCCCCCAAGAAGAAACCAGAGGCACTCATTATGAAAGGCACCCCACGTTGGAAGGGCTTGGGTAGAGACAGGGACAAAGATGCCTCCTGAATTTCCTGAGGGATACCATGCATGAATCCTATGTACACGTATATGCAGAAAACTTACATGTGAGTATACACACACACGAAGAAAACATACAGATGATTATGCGTATGTATAGTGTGCAAAAAAAACATATCAGTGTAACTGGAATCATAACATAGACTAAAAAGTAATTTAGAGAGCCATACGTATTATACCTGATAGTGAACATAACTGCTAAGCATCATCACACTTGTCCAGTCTCTTCCAGTTAAAGGTTTCACAGCATTGATGGTGCCCGCTTCCCCTTGCACTGCCTTGCTTCAGGAAGAGGGAGAGAAGCACAGGGGACTGAGTAATCCCAAATCTGTCTGAAGTTCATGGAGAGCTGAAGCAAGCAGTGAGGGCACTGTGTCTGAGCTCTCAGCTGTCTGCTCACCTCAGAGCACCAGGCTAAGCCTGGTCCCGCTAACACCGGACTCAGTTGCTGGTTGCTCCAAGATCCACTCATGAACTGTGCAACAGTTGTGTAACAACATTTTAGAAAAGCCCACCTGATCCAGCAGTCAGTTACAATGTTGACATAAAAGAGAGCATTAAAGTAACTACTGGTACAGGATACTGAAATTCAGTGTCTAAAGTTTCAGTGTTCTGTCAGTCACCATCACTGTATCTAAGCCACTGCTACTGAAAACTCCTATTCCAGTGTAATTAAACTGTACTTTGAGAAAGATCCTGGCCTGGTTATGTTTGCAGCCATAGGCAGCCTGTTGAATTGCAAATATATTTTCTGTTCGCATACAAGATCGACAGACATGAAACTCTCAGTTAAGACACCAACTAAAGGGCTCCCAATTAATGCCCATATTTTTTGCAAGCACAGATATCCTCATTAGGAAAGCAGCAGGATGTTAACAAGTTCTACTTTGAGGGCACCCAATTAACTTGTCTGCTAAATATGTGCCAGGCAACCCCAACCAGCTCAGCCCTCCCAGTTCCCTCTTTCTAGCAGCACCAACTAGGAGCCCGGTCATGTACAAAGCAAGGCCTCTTTCTGTGCTCCACAATGCCTTCGAGGAGGCTGCTGGTGGGCAACAAACAGCGGCCCCTCAAGTGTTTAACAGGCCTCTCACTGGCGCGCACGGAAAGTTAAGTGCGTACCGAGGGAGCTTGGCGTAATTAAAAAAACCCACCCTCCACTCCATAAACAGTGAAGGACTTAACCTGCCAACAAGGAGCATGTTTGGGGCTCTGTCTGGATCATGTCACGCCTCCATTTTGCTGAATCGCAGCGGTGGGTGATCGTGCATACAAAGCAAGCTCCAAGACAAAAGCGCTATAGGGTGAGCTAAGGACAAAGTAGCAGCTTTCAGCCTGAATTCCCAGAGAGGCTGTCAAGCAAAACCTCTTTGCCAAGGCAGGATTATTCCCTACAGTATACATTTCCAACACTGTCTCGCCTGGCTTTTCAAGCATGGTGAGTTTGGAGCCTTTAGGTGGCTCAGTAGCAGTGCTGTCTGCAGCCCTGACTGCAGGACACTGGAAAGCTCAGCTCAAAGGAGGTCTGCCACCAAGACCAGCCAGCAGTGGCCACACATGGTCATGCGACCTCTGTGGTCCACAGTGAACCAGCTTCTCCAAAATTAGCCAGAGCTGGATCCCTGCCTCCCAGTCCTTCAGTTCCACTGCATCAGGTCCTTCCAAAAGCCACCCAGACTTTCCTCCAAGTGATCCTAACCTGACATTAACATCCTCGTTTTCCAGTTTCTTTCCAAACATGACATTCACTTGTTTTAAACAGCTCACAGCCATCACTTCTGCATTTTGCCACATGTCAGAATGACACTCATTCAGCATCTAACTTTCTTGACCTGCTTCTAGCATCATCTCCAACTCTACTTTTCTTCTTTAGGTTTCAGCACATTTGTAAAACAGTCTCTCTGCAATAAGAGCTTCTGAAGTGTAAACACTAAGCATCATCATCACATGCCTGCTCTGGAGACCCCCGCGTTCATGATACAAAATGTCACTTGAGTACTTTTGCTCTCAACAGTACTACAGAGACATTGTGCGTCTCTCAGTCATCACTCCTATTTCCCGAAGTACCATCATCTTCCCCACCACTCTGTACCATTTGGAGAGGTAAAGGATGGAAGCTAAGGAACCAGGCAAATGAAGATGGGATGAGTATATTGAAATTATGTAAATATATATGCACATATAAAGATGGAGAAAGGTCCAATACAGAAACAGTGTAGGGGTAAGATGCTATCACTGGTCTATAGAATGAGGAACTGCGTATCAAAAAACATGCTATGAGAAGTGTGTGTTGACCATCCTGCAGGTAACTTGGCTGCTCCATGTGAGGCAGAGGTCTCCTCACTGCAGGTCACAGACTCACCCACAGCCTGCTGAAAAAGGTCTCCACTTCTTAAGTCTAACCAAAATCAACTAGTCCCATCTACCTGTTCACAAGTAGTACAGGTAAGAAACTGAGGAACAACCTCTGCTTTGAAAGTATTTCTGAGGAAATAATTCCAGCTATGGTCCTTGGTAATGTTTAAACTCATTGTGTCTTCAATTGTAGTAGATACTTCTACTGCAAATGGAACATCACCAGATTGCAAACACAATTAAAAGCCCATTTTCTTCGTTAAATTCACCATTAGTATATGGGAGGTTTGTAGAGCCTAACAAACAGCTAGAGCTAGAATCTCATTGCCATTTCAAACCGTCTCCAAGCAAATAGCATAGCAACATCACCAGAACCTCAAGATCATTTAATTCCAACTTCTCTACAGTAAACCAACACCAACGCCTGTCAGAAAGAAAACAGAAAATTTAATTTGCCTGGGTAAAGTGAGCATCCCATCCCCCCCCAGCTCCGGACTAACAGGTCAGACTCCTGAACCTGCAAAACGTGCAACTTAAAGCTCTCATAACGACTTGAAGGAGAAGGAAAACAAGAAAGGCTAGGTTTCCATATACATCATCAAGTGTTTTAAATGAGCAACGCCTGTAGACTTTCCACATAGGCCGAACAGTGATGGATGCGTCTCCCTCCACGAGGCCAGGCTGGGCCGCAGAGGCGAGGCTGCCTGGCAGGGCAGGGGGCAGCTGGCGCCCATGGGAACCTGCCCGGCCCCCGGGCTGTGGGGCTTCACGGGTGACCGGGCTCGTCAGCCCCATTCAGCCCCACACACAATGAGGCACGGCCGCGCGGCCTCCCCTGGCCCCTCCCACCCCCCCTCGGTTTTATCGTCTTTCATATCTCAGTGATGACACGGCTGAAAGGGCTTCTAATGGGAAATGTGCTTCGAATTAGCATATTTCCCCCTCCGTACAATGGAGGCATTAAGCTGCTGCGTTTTGAAAGTCGAAACAAAAGCAGCCCAGGCTGTTTTTAGCAGCGCTGTTTGAAGTTTTATCCCCTCCTCCTTTCCCGGCTTGCAAGCACGTTTAACAAATTCTCACTTTCTGAAAAGAAGGAAGTGCAACAGATAAAATCTTTTAAAATAAATTATATTATTTGATCTGCTTCAGTGGGGAAAAGAAAAAAAGGTCACTCTTCAACACCATAAAGCGCATCATCATCTCCAGAAGTGCATTCACCAAAGCATGTGCTGGAAAAAAAAGGAAGGAATGTCTGCCTGGCTGTCCCAAGTGCTACGACAGACCCTGCCGTCGAGGATCTCAAAATCAAAAAACACGAACACAGCCCAACATAAAGCCGTGTGGGCTCCTGCATCAACAGCCCAATTCCCCCTGTACCACAGCACACTGCTGAAAATACTGGTCTTCAGCAAGAAATTAAGCCACTACAATCCATAGGGAAACGAAGCCACGCTATACCCTGGGATTATCTTTAGGCTTAATGGGAGGCTTACAGACAGCCAGACCCGAATCCCAAAACACACATCCCTTTACAAATTGGCTTCAAATTAGAAAATCATTACTCATCTACAAGGAGAAGCAGGGCAGGAGGAAGGAGATGAAAATGACACAAATTCAGCGCAGGGCAAAGTGCTCAGATATCAAAACATCTTTCGGAATCAACTTCCTAGAGAATAGATGACCTCAGATCCCTGCGCTGGACTAAAATGCTTAACAGCATAGCTGGGCAAATAGGCAGCCAGTCAACGACTTTCTTGGTAAAGAGGAGGCATGGTTGCCTTCTTACTCTCCTATCTTAAGTAGAATGTTCTCTAGGAGGAAGACAAAATGACAGATTACACAGATTTTTTTTTTTTCCTAAGATTTCCAAGGTATTTATGTAATCTTCTATATATGGCACAGCTAAGAACAAGAATCACGCTCCCTAACAACATGAGATTACAGCAGAAAAGCAGAATGCCACTGTGATCCTATGCAGCTTGCAAGTGAGGTGGATCTGAACACTGCTCAGAAAAAAGAGCTTGCAAAGCCTGGGTTGCAGCCTTTAGAAGGGGTCTCATAGAATAAATGCCTTCTTTGTTCATACCCTTATTGGGTCCCTTGCTGAGGATCAGGATCCATCTGCACTCCTTGTTTCCTTCAGAGGCAACACTCAAGACATGCTCTAGACAAGTGGTTCCTTCTCAGGGATCCATGTGCCAAGGGGACCCACAGCTCTGTGCTCTCTCCTGTTGGGTGCCAACACAGTGGCTTTTGAAAGCCCCCAGTGCCCAGTAAGAGAGGCATTCCCATTTCTTACTTCCTGCAAAAATGAACAAAGTTTTTGTACCGTCTCTGGTAGACACATGTTTGCTGGACTCAAGGACACAAACGACTGGATTGCGACTTCCTGATCCAAGAGGTTACAGAAATCTAGCTGCAGACCACTTTATTTGGCAGCATTTCTCCACTGCCACTTGTGAATTGCCTCTAAGTGCTGGAAACACATTTTCACAACTCGGTATCAAAATGGCAGACAGGACCTCCTCAGTTTGCCACAAAAAGGCCTCAAATCAAAGCAAAAGGAGGAAGGATTTACAATAACTAATTTTAGAGACCTTTATTCACTCATTAACAGATGCATTAGAGTGATAAAGCAATCCATGCAGGAGAATTAATGAGGGGATGGGTTTTCTCACTCATACAAAGATAAGCAGGTCTTTACTTTGTGAGTACTTTCTGAGATGGATCCTCTCAAAAGAGTTGTTCAATCAACTGCTGTGACAGCTTGGCAGAATTAAATAAAAGAGATTTCAGCTCTGTTTACAAATGGATGTACTTGCACCACAACAAATTATTGTAGGTCACAAGAAGGCAGCAAGAGAAGCATCTTCTGAGAAGTCCAGTGAACTCAGAAACAAGATTTTAGGCTCCGTAGGGATAGGGTGTATCAGTTGAAATCTTAGGTAGAAGTCTCATAGCTAGGAATTTAGATCAAGAAAACAAAAGATTGAGGGAAAAAAAAACTTCCAATGATTGAAGATATTAAACATCTCACGTGGAATTTCTCTTCAGGATGTTGGGGTGCAGAGAAGAAGCAAAAGGAGTCAGAGCAGGGTATTTGTGTGTTGCAAATGCTCCAAAGGGACTTGACCACAACACCATAATACTTTACCAACCAAGGATATACTCTCAAATTCCAGTTTTACTTCATACTCACTAGATTAGGACAGATGATAAATATACCGCACATGCTGCCATCTGCTGTGGCATGCTGGCACCGGACAGCACCCTACAAACAATGGCACCACTCTTCCTTTCAGAAAGCCCCAGAAAGAACGCTCTGTATTCTCATGTGATGGGATGGGTTTTTACAGGTCAGATCACTACAGGCTGTTGAACCCTGATACCACTGCTACCAAAGCTTCACTTGCTTTTTCTCAGACCTCAACAGGTAAGATAAGCTATCTATTTTAGCTAAAATAAAACCACACTTACTGCATTCACTTCAGCATCATGAGTCACTATCCTGCAAAACCATCTTCTCACCTCCACATTGAGTAAGTGCTATTAACTTTTCCAGTATCCCACCTACTGCTATTTTCTTCTATGCAAGTGAACAACATCCAAGTATCTCAGAATATGCTTCACGCTTCAGCTTGCAGTGAGAAGAAAAAGCTATAGAAAAATGTTCAGGACATGCTATGCCTGCTCCTCTAAGCAGATATAGTTCCTGGTCTTCTATATTAATCTCATATAAAAGCAACCCCCCCCTAACTACTGGCAATCAAAAAAAGGAAAAAAAAAAAGATTGATTTGCCACAAAGTGAGATGAGCCCCTCATGTCTCTCTTTCCTTCCTTCTAACTTAGCAGAGTAAAACTGACTTCCTAAATTGTTACTATTTTAACTGCCTTCTAAACACTTCCCTGACTGGGGGAATCTGACTGAAGGTATCAAGATAAGAGGTGATCTTAAGTCTTTCCAGGACATAGTAGAAATTTACTAGCATGAAATTTCTGCTATAAATGCAAGAGCCCCACTACTTAGTAAGATACATACCTGTATCTCAAAGCATTCTGGACTCTTGAGGCTATTCAGGTACAGAGATCTCAGCTACAGAAGTTGATACCATAGTGGAGAGGGGAGAAATATCCTGTGCCCTTCTATAGGGTGCCTTCCTCACAGAAATGTGGCTTTGAGGTGATGAACTCCAGAAACATTCAAGTGCCTTCATGTTGAAAGCATATAAACCCTTCTCTCTCCAAAAAGCCATATTTTATTTCCTACCTATGATATAACCATAATGTCACATTATCATGGACGCAATCTGACTTCCAAATATTTCAAAGAAAAATGGTTCAGAACTTCCTACATACCAACTCACACCATTAATCCAAGATACAACAACCAAACAAGTAAAATGTCCTACAGAACTACAGTCAATTGTAAATCTCACACAGTTTTGAAAAATCTGGTCACATGGTCCATAAAAATCTGGACATACTGGTCCACAGTGGTAGCTGCTATTCAAGATTTTTCCTGAGGACCCCAAATACGTATTACCAATACATACAGCATCCCCACTTTCACCTCTACAAGGTGAATGTGACCATTATGAGTATCCTGAGCAAATAAGCCCTCTGCAACCTCACAGAAAGAAAAATAGAATTGCACACTGAAAGGTAAGCAGATAACCTGAACTGCTACAGATAAGGAAAACAAAAAGCAGTTATTTTATTCCCATCTGAATATTTTAGTAATTTCTACTACCCAACTTGTCATTTTCTTTTCGAAAAGCCTGTGGTTCCCAGTGCAGGAGTAAACCCTAAATTTAGAGATGGGGGGGAAGAAGTTCTATACCTCAAGAGTAGGCACTGGAGAAGGAGTTTCTGCTTCCATCTCTCCTTTGGACCACATTTCAGCCTGAATTTTAAACTTTTATTGCTATCCATAATAGACTGCATGCATATAAGTGATGGAGATAAGAAAGTATGTTTTAGCTTAGAAACAAAGCATTACAGCACAGTGCTGCAAAATGAAGTACATAAACCAAATAGACTCTCTGTGTTTGCCGAAATACTTCACAAATGTAAAGCAGGAGTATTTTTAATTCAAAAACCAGGCCAGAATGTTTTCTTTCAGAAGCAATGAAACTACTTGATTGATATTTCACAGTGTGTGTCCAGATTTCTGACTGGACTCTTTAAGCTATAGAGGTCAAATGATATAACAAATCTTCAAACATACCAAATTACCTGTATAATTTACCATACACGCAATACAACTTTCAGGAGCACAAAAACTATGTTCGGGTCATTCCCAAGGAACATCTCAGTAATTCTTCTGTTGATTTTTAGCTAATCTTTTTCTTTCTTTTACATATTAATCTTAAAACTTTATGAAAGTCTCAAACATTTCATCCCAGTTAAATTCCAACCCAGTACACCAAATGCAGAGGCAAACATTAGTACTCTGTGGCAAGGACTCAAGATTCATAAATACACTGAAGGTGCTTCACTTCTCTCTTGGCAAGGAAGAACTCTTCAGCATTTCTCTCTAATGAAACTATTAGCCAGGTACTGAAGCGAGCAACACAGGTTACATTTCTACCTTAAACCTGTACCAAGATTTTACCAAGTTTCTTCTCTTAACAGATTTAGATTGTTCACCATGTCTATATGTTTATGTTCCCAGATGCAACAGCAGAAGCATAAACCAACTTTCAGCTAGAACAGCAGCATCTCTTACCTCACCAATTTCTTCTGTAATGTTCCTTTGTGGAGGAAGATCTCCAGAGGCACAACAATATGCAGTTTTAGAAGTAAAATGGTTAAGAGTGATAGTGCAGTTTAGGAAGCAGGGACAGATATCCTCAGAGGAGTATAGGGATGCTGCTAAGTTGTGTAGGGATGGGGTCAGGAAGGCCAAGGCCCAACTAGAACTGAACTTGGCAAGGGGTGCCAAGAATAATAAGACCTCTGCAGGAATGTCAACTAGGAAAGGAAAGTCCAAGAAGGTGTAGCTCCCCCTAGTGAGTAACACAGGGAGGCTACTGACAGCAGACAAGGAAAAGGCTGAAGTACTCAGCACCATTTTTGCCTCAGTCTTAACTCACATCTGCTCTCCACACACTCCTCGAGCAGATGGGTCAGAAGGAAGGGCTGGGGAAGCAATGATCCTCCCACTGCACGTGAAGACCAGGTTCATGACAGTCTGAGTAATCTGAACATCCACAAGTTTATGGATTCCTATCTGACCAAACCAGTGGCCTTCTTCAGTGGCTTAACTATACCTGTGGCAAAGGGAAGAGTCACTGATGTCATCTATCTGGACTTCAAAAAGACCTTTGACATGGTCCACACAACATCCTTCTCTCCTAATTAGAAGGATAAAGATTTGATGGGTAGACAATTAGATGGATGAGGAACTGGTTGTGAGATCATACTCAGAAAGCACTTATCAATAGAACAATGTCTGGTCAGAGATCAGGGATGAGTGATGTCCCTCAGGGGTCAGTATTGGGACTGATGCACTTTAGTATCTTCAACAACAATGTTGACAGTGGGATTGAGTGTACCCTCAGCAAGTTTGCAGATGTCACCAAGCTGTATGGTGAGGCTGACACACTTGAGGGATGCGATGCCATCCAGAGGAGACCTAGACAAGCTCAAGCAGTAGGCCAAGGTGAACTTCATGAGGTTCAACAAAGCCAAGCGCAAACTTTTGCCCCTTGGTTACAGCAACACCCTCTATCAATACAAGCTGAGGGATATAACAGTGGAACACAGCCCTGCCAAAAAGGACATGGGGGTAATAGTGGATGGCAGCTTGGACATGAGCCAGCATTGTGCCCTCACTGTCCAGAAAGCCAAGTGTATCCTGGGCTGCATTAAAAGAAGCATGACCAGCAGGTTGAAGGAGGCGATCCTGCCCCTCTCTGCAGTGGTAAGACTTCACCTGGAGGTCTCTGCATCCAGATGTGGAGTCCCCAGTACAGGAGAGACTAGGTCATGCTGTAGCATGCCCAGAGGAGAGACACAAAAATGATCCAAGGGATGGAACTCCTCACTTGTGAAGGCAGGCTGAGAGTGCTGTGGTTGTTTTGCTTGGAGATGGCTCTGGGGAGACCTGATAGCAGCCTTTTAGTATCATCTTTTTTCATTGCATCTAGTTCAACTCCCATGCAGCAGGGATGACAGCTAGAGTCTGTGACATTACATTTAAACAACTGGTAATTACCAAATACTTACTCATTTTGTGGGCTTCTTGCCTTCAAAATACCAAAGATTTGCTATTACACAATGTGCCCTAATCCCTCTATGACAAGTTCTACTGAAACAGTCATATTTTTCCTTTCAAATTACACAGGAGAACTGTGGCCACTGTGGCCACTGTCCTTGCAGAAAACTGCAAGAAACCTCATGAGTTTTTGTTAGCTTTCTCTTTGGGGGCGGCGGTGGGGCAGGATAGGCAGATGGCCCTGGCTTCAAATATAGAAGATCTACCCACACAAAGCATAGGTGCTGGCAAGTTATACGTGGGTAGAAGGATTTTTCTCAATACTTTCCAGGGAATTAATACATCCAAGAGATGAAACAGCAGGATAACAGAGGAAAGAATTAAAAAAAAATGGAAAAGGAAAAAGAATAGCAAAGCTGAGGAGGAACTGGGAAGAAGGAAGCACCACACACAGAAGACATGTTAACAGAACTCTAGTCCAGAGGAGAATACAAAAACATAACTTTCTGAGCAGATGGTGTATGCAACAGATACCGCAACGTGGGGAATCAGGTTACCATACTGACTACTATTTCTGAACGATAAATTAGTGACTAAAGCGAGCACGAGATGGTGAGCAATGAAACAATTCTGGGGGAATGGCCAAGCTCTGTCAGACTCCATCCACTTCCCGTATAAAACTTCAAGCCCTGCAAGCCAGCAGCCATACTCAGTCCACAGCAGGTTTCTACCCTCAATAGGACCACCTCGGGCACCAAAACCGGAGTCTTTTCCACTGCAGTGCCAACTACTAGCAGTTTTCTCTTGTTGATGGCCTTCCTCACCCAAAGATTGCTGCCTGCCCCATGCCTTGGCTGCCTTTCTTTGTCTCCCTCCCAGATAGCTCCTCCTGCTTCCAGCCACTACTCAAAGCTCCAGGAAACCTTGCTCTCCCAAGAAGAAGAGCGCTTCTGTGCATAATCCCCAGACAGCAGCTGTGACCCCGGCACCCAGAAAGGGGATCATTGTGCTAAGCCATAGCACTAGGGCTGAACTTCCCCTCTCCCCCTATCCACACAGGGCACGCTGGAAGAGGGCTGACAGCTTATGCATGCACTCTGCCAGTAACTGTGGGGACCTTGTCCCTTCTCCCTCCTTGCAGGCAATCCTCCAAATCCCCATGCTCACGTACTTTATTTTATTATTTTTATTTTGTATTTCAGACGACTGAACTTAACCACCTGCCAACAGAAGGAGCACTTGTTTTGGTATTCAGTCCTCAAGGCTACAGCAGTATCTGTGAAAAGTCACTTTGCCCGCTTTTAATATGCGGAAATTCAAAACAGCTGTGCTTTCTCATAGTCCTTTTGTGTAAGTGTGGCTCAAGACAATATTAGATTCAAAGCAGCTAAGGCTAGGATCTGTGCTGCCTGAAAAAATGCCTTTTCATTTTTACCTATTTATTTATTACACTTCTCACTAGTAGACACACAATCCTACCAGCAGTGAAGTAACAGGTGTCAAGGTAGAAGAATGCACACAGTGTGATCCTTCGTGGCAGGTTTATCAGCCTTTAAGCACATTCAGCTTTGATTATTCTGACACAAGATAACCTTGCGTAACAGCACACAACGTACTAATTTACAGAATAATGACATGGATGTCAACTCCAGAATACCACACAAACTTGTTTCAGACTGTGGCCATCATTTGTACTCCCAGAAAAGTATATGCCGTGCAAACACTTTTAAAAGCATCCAAGTGGAAATCAATATATTTAGGGAAGCTAAAGTACACTGGAAAGGTTAACAAATGTGCTGAAGCATGTAAGCGAAGGAGGAAACCCACAGCAATACTGAGACAACTAAAAACACTCCAATTCTTGCTGCAATTGATCAGAAAAACCCACTTGTGGAGTACATGTGCAATACAGAGCTGGCTGCAGACCACTACAAGTAACAACAAGCTTTCTTAGGCTCTAATGAAAATATCTTTAGAGCATATAAATGCGTGTTTGGAGAGACAGCAAGGACATGTTTTGCTGTGAAGCTGAACAGTGCTTGTTCACTGGTTCCTTCCTTAAGAGCAATAAAAGACACCCTCCCTGGAGCTGATCTCCATCAGAGTAAGACTGGGCTCAGAAAGAGTATTAGAAAGACAGAACTGTCTAAAAAGGCAAGAATGACAAACTGCTGAGACTACTACTACTACATTTACCAAAAGTAGCCCATTTGATTTTAATTCTTTCCAGAGGACAAATACAAAACAGACAAGGACAAATTAAGTGGCTTTTTTTGTTTGTTTGTTAGATTTTTTTTTTGTTTAGCTCCATTAAAGCTACAGAATCACAGACACTATCTCCTCATCAAAACAAGGTAATCCTGTTGAAAGGTATCTTCAAATCACAGAATATCCTGAATTGGAAGGGACCCACAAGGATCACTGAGTCCAACTCCTGGCTCCACACACCCTGAAAATCAGACCCTATGACTGAGGGCATTGTCCAAACGTTCCTTGAACTCCAATAGCTCAAGCTGTGTCCACTGTTCCATGTCCATGTCCCTGTAGAAGAGAAGGGAAGAAGAAGCCTCCTCTAAACCCCAACCTGACACAGCTCCATGCCATTCCCTTGGGCTCTGTCACTGTCACCAGGGAGCAGAGCTCAGTGCTGCCCTTCCGCTTCCTGTGAAGAGCTATGGGCTGCCATGAGGCCACCCCTCAACCTGTTTTTCTCTGAGCTGAATGAACTGAGGGACCTCAGTCATTCCTCATATGCTTTGTCCCCCAGACCCCTCCCCACTTCCACAGTCTGGATGCACACTAATAGTTTTATGTCTTCGTACTGGGGCATCCAAACCTGCACCCATTAAATCTATTCTACTATCATCAGATAACATTAGTGCTACATCAGACAACTCCAGGTGGCTGGCACTGAAGATGCCTTCCTCATCATGTGCTATGCAGTAAGTAGATGTGAGACACATCCAGAAGCACTACAGATGCTGTTTGCCTGGCTTCATATCTACACAAGTGAACATATGGCCTCCTAGCACAAGGCCAGATTATGAAGTCATTAATTACACATAATTTCAGACTGTTCAAAGTATCTGATATAAAAATCTGTGCCCTAGTAGGAAGATCGTAATTCAGTAGTAACCTCTTTGAACTCTTTCACCAGATGAGGAAGAGTTAATTATTTTGCCTAAAACAGAATAAATTTCTGTTTCCTGCAAATGCAGATGTAGCAGCATAAACATACCCAGACTTCCCACTGGCTTTCATGGTCAGCAAGATGCCTCACTACCAGCAGAAAGTGGGCTCCCTCTGGCAAGCAGTGTGTAAGGCATTCCCCAAAAGCATCATCACAGACCAGCAATGCATTACAGTGTCAGCAATTCAGTCATGCTCACAGATCTCAGAGAGCCTCTCACTAAACTCAAAGGAAGTGCAGCACCAAGGAAGTGATCATCTCAAACACTGACATGCCTCATGATGCTACATATGAAGGTATACTTTGTGAATTGTTGGAGGCTATTTTTAAATGGACAACCAGAAGGAGGATTAATCAAAACTAAAGTCAGTATGGAAAGCACATGGTTGGATTTGGCCTTCCTCACGTAGGAAGGCTAAGCAGTGTAAGGCACAGAGAGCCCCAGTTTAAGATGCTACTCAGGTAAATGGTGTGCACAAGCACCTTCTGGGGTTTCTCCATCGACACACATGCAAAGGAGAACTAAGTTGCATTCTCCTTCCGCAAAGCACCATGCAGAAGTTTATAAAACACAACTGTTTGCAGAAAGTGTAGCAGATTCATTGAGAATATTTTGTAAGGCCAGATGAGTTGTAAAATGCCAGTTTATAAGGAGAAATACGTGACCTATAGACACAGTTTGAAGTTAGCAGGCAAAAGGAACTTCCATGTGAAACACGGCAAATTCCCAGCAAAGCAGAGCGGGAACTTTACAGAAGGATACGAGAATTGAACAGCAACAACAACAAAAGGAATTTGAGGGATAGCATTCAATTCAATTACTCTTCTTTGATGATAGCAGACTATTCCTGAATTACCACTGAAGTACTTTTTAAGCTCTCTTAGTAGCTCTTGATTAAACATCAGCTACAGAACAAAAAGGCCCCCTTCAATAGCAGCTCTTTAAAATACAGCGATGGCTAGAGGTGTTTTTCTGTGGAAGCAGATGGGCAGTAAGATACCTCCTTTAGAAGCAAGCTGGTTCATCAGTTTCCCCTTGAACCCTGTAATGTTTGCATATGCTTATTTTTAGCTGAGCAAATAAATTTAAAGTGCACTGAACCCCTCTTTCATGTCAACCCTGTCAGCTTTACTGAACTGTTTTGCTAGATACCAGTCTCTCACAGAGCTAAGTAGTCTTGAATTACATATACCTACTGATTATTATTATGAGAGGAAATTAATTCCAAATGCGTTGTTGTGCTTCACTGCAATAGATTCTTTTTTAAAACTGAATTCCAGCAAATTCTAAGTCTTACTAGAAATTTTAAACATATCTCTATATGGGTATATGTATATACAGGTATACAGAGATAATGGTGTTCTTATGTAATACATTAATTCTTCCTCAGTTCCTAATAAGCAATTCATTATGATTTACACTATTTTAATGTAATTCTCAGGAATTGCTGACAGGATTGCTGCTGCTAACCATACGTATTTTCCTCAAGTCTCTCTCCAGATGAGGTACTTTCAAGTAGGACCAAGGCAGCACTCAGCGGTCTATATGCAACCTAGGATTCCTTATTAATATTTATTTTTATATCCACAGACAGTACCAAAATCTCCAGAAACACAGGAATTGGAGGTTTAACATCTAAACTACCATATAGTCTTGTACTCCCAAATATACAGGACGCATACTTAATTAATACTGCAGAGTAAAGAAGAAAGTGAAGATAAAATAAGAGNATTTGAGGGATAGCATCCAATTCAATTACTCTTCTTTGATGATACCAGACTATTCCTGAATTACCACTGAAGTACTTTTTAAGCTCTCTTAGTAGCTCTTGATTAAACATCAGCTACAGAACAAAAAGGCCCCCTTCAATAGCAGCTCTTTAAAATACAGCGATGGCTAGAGGTGTTTTTCTGTGGAAGCAGATGGGCAGTAAGATACCTCCTTTAGAAGCAAGCTGGTTCATCAGTTTCCCCTTGAACCCTGTAATGTTTGCATATGCTTATTTTTAGCTGAGCAAATAAATTTAAAGTGCACTGAACCCCTCTTTCATGTCAACCCTGTCAGCTTTACTGAACTGTTTTGCTAGATACCAGTCTCTCACAGAGCTAAGTAGTCTTGAATTACATATACCTACTGATTATTATTATGAGAGGAAATTAATTCCAAATGCGTTGTTGTGCTTCACTGCAATAGATTCTTTTTTAAAACTGAATTCCAGCAAATTCTAAGTCTTACTAGAAATTTTAAACATATCTCTATATGGGTATATGTATATACAGGTATACAGAGATAATGGTGTTCTTATGTAATACATTAATTCTTCCTCAGTTCCTAATAAGCAATTCATTATGATTTACACTATTTTAATGTAATTCTCAGGAATTGCTGACAGGATTGCTGCTGCTAACCATACGTATTTTCCTCAAGTCTCTCTCCAGATGAGGTACTTTCAAGTAGGACCAAGGCAGCACTCAGCGGTCTATATGCAACCTAGGATTCCTTATTAATATTTATTTTTATATCCACAGACAGTACCAAAATCTCCAGAAACACAGGAATTGGAGGTTTAACATCTAAACTACCATATAGTCTTGTACTCCCAAATATACAGGACGCATACTTAATTAATACTGCAGAGTAAAGAAGAAAGTGAAGATAAAATAAGAGAAGTTTCAATTTCTTTCAACATTTGCAGGGTCATGTATTTCACATAAAAGAAATTGTCCTCATGAGACTGGGTTTGGGGAAAGGGGACACCTGACTCAGCACACAGCCAGCACTCATTTGGGTGTGAAGGAGAATGTCATTCAGATCTGATATCTGGGAAAGGACACTGGTGTCGAACTGGTACACTCCAAGCAGAGAGCAGAAAAGCTTACCAAGACAGCAAGAATACAAACCCCACTAATTTCCCATCTCTAACCTAAAGCAGTACCTTGATGAATCCAGAGGAAGTTACTTGCAAGCAGTAACACATACAGATTCAAATAACTTAGAACTGTCAACAGAAAATATTACATAATTTAGCAAGCCACTTCCAAAGAGTGCAATCAACAGCTTGTGAAAAGCAAACAAGATCTAACCTTCGTCTTCCTTCCATGCCGGTGACTAATCTGTCTTTTTGTTCTTATTTTCTTTCATTTCTTCTGATGTCCAAACAAATACTCCGCTAAAACAGATTATAAAGCACATCATCCATTCCTGCAGTGAGAAGACTACAAAGCGAGCCCACATACCCTTCCACTGCCAAAACCACTTAGACATTTTGGCAACATAGGATACATTCTTTATGTGAACTGGCAGCTACCGTCTGACAGCTGTTCAGCTGCCGATTTGAAAAAAAAACCTGATGGCCTCACTCCAGTTCCCGACAGACTTATTCCAGAT
Source organism: Odontophorus gujanensis (assembly GCA_013399175.1). Classification (NCBI taxonomy): domain Eukaryota; kingdom Metazoa; phylum Chordata; class Aves; order Galliformes; family Odontophoridae; genus Odontophorus; species Odontophorus gujanensis. Next base: position 469,940 of record VXAB01002284.1, read on the forward strand.
CACAAAGCTTTCAGATTATTATAGCCCACAAGACTTCACCCAGTTAGTCCTGTGTTCTTGCTGTCTTCTACTTTTGCTGCAGAGCTGTATCATTTCTTCCAGAAAAAGACAACTAATTTGATGTCTTTAAAGACTCCACCAGAAAGGGAACCTACCAAATTAATTCTTCAGTCCTTTCATATATTAATCATCAGCATAATAAAGAATATTACTAAATACTACCATATATTTTATGTTCAACTTCCCAACAGCAAATTTGGTTATGCCACTGCTTTCTAAATCAAATCTGTCCTCTCTCAGAAGTATGGATTAACCTAACAACATCTTAACCTACTCTTGGAACAATGCAAAAGCTCATTCTCTCACAGCCTTTCTAGACCTACTGTTCTCCTTGCAGCTATTTTCAACTCATTCTTCTCATGCAGTTTTGAATTTTCAGCACTCTGTATAACCGCAGATCAGCTGTGTTCCGTTACTGAGTGCACTTACATTGCAAGCTTGCATTTCATTAACCATTACAAATCATATGTGCTTTTCAAAGAGCAGTTCTTCTCCTCTTGATCTATACTTACTTTCTAGACAGCCTCTTTTTCAGCAGTATAAATACTTTATCTTCATCACTTCTGCATGGTTGAATTAATTAGAAAATATAATACTCCTCTCTCATCTCCCCTCAGAAAAAATACCTACTTGAAGCTCATTGGATTTTTATCAAGCCATTTTATGTTGCCCAATAAACTGCAGAATTTACTCTCAATAGCATTTCTTTACAGCTTAAATGCTGCTACCACGATTTTTTAAATTACTTTCTCTCTCTTTATTAGGAAATAAGAATGTTACCCGTAATTAGACATCTTGGACTACGCAAGCCCAAATACTCCAGGGACTGTTTACATTAAGTAATTACTTTTGCCTATCTAGGGGTGACCGGAAGGAGGAAAATACCGAGGCATTGCTTTCTGAGTCACAGCTGCAAAACCTTTCAACTTGGTTCAGCTGTGTCGTAGCTTTAAATGGCTTCTGCAGCTTTGCACGTTACAGAAGATAGGTCTCAACACTTGGCTCAACTACTTGGCTGAGTCCTTCCCAGAAAAAAAATAAATGATCCTCAAGAAGTATCTCAAGACATTTTGTCTTGCAGTGAACACTGCCTAATATATCACGAGATCTGTATTCTTCTTCAAGTGCACTTGAAAAAATAATCACTATATGCTTATTTTTTAAAGGAGACTAATGAGCAGAACATCACAGGAAATCAAGTTCTCTTACCTATTCTCCTTCCAGTCTGAACCACGTGCCTAATTACTGCAGGACAGCTTTGGCATAGATGGTCCAGAATTTCTATGTACCTGCAACAGAATAGCACTGGCAGGTATGCACTAAGAACTAAGATATTGGAAGATACACATTTAATGAACGCCTTCCAAACAGCAAGAAAGAAAACACCTAAAGTAGCAGACCACAACTTTTCTGGAATGCATGATTCTTCCTGCTGAAACAAAAAAAAATAGCTCATTCCATGTACTACTTTTCCCTTTCTCACCTAGAGGATGGGGAAGCATCTACAATATAGTGGTTTTTTGCTCATCTTAAATCTCTCTGGCAATGGGTAATCACTATCCTTTCCAAAAACTGTAAAGCAAATCAGAAGGCTTACAGAGGATTAAAACTGGATATCCCTGCTCCTTCATATGTTTATTTAAAGCCATGTGAAAATTCAACATTTTAAAATGTTTTTATGTAAGTACTTACTTGGAAAAAGACCTGGAGTTTTGTTGAGAGGAGACAGGTGTTTTGAAATCACAGCTATTTGCTTTCCTCAGCATTCAAGGAGTACTGAGATTCTTCAGGGAGACTGGATTTTTCTAAACCAGGCCTGGCAAAGGGTATATAACCGAGGAAATTAAAGGTATACAATACTTCTAACTCACTATTTTCATTCACCAGTGTATTCTCATGCACTTTACTAAAATCAGTCCTGGGTGTACCTCTTCACAGCTACTTACAACATGACAGTCCTCAGTTGCCAAAGAGTAACGTACACATATGTCCTCATTTTAAGACTGTAGGGTAATACATCTTGCAGCAACTTACATTACTACCAAACCACTACACTGCGATCTCTATACCAAGATTACCACTATTTACGTTTCTTTTCACCAGTCAGCAATCATACAAGAAGTACAATCATGGAACAACATACTCATGCAATGCCAAACATATAGCATACGTAACATTAAGTAAATTTACAGAACCATAGAATAACTTAGGTTGGAAGGGATCCCTGGTAGCTTCTAATCCAGTGCTCTGGCCAAAGCAGGGCCTTACACAGTGAGTAATTACTCATTACTTTATCCAGTTCAGATATTAGTATTTCCAAATACGGAATTGTACAGAGCCTCTCTGAGCAACCTGTTCCACACCCACAGGGAAAAAAGATTTCCTTAGAGCTCACCAGAAATTCCTATATTCCAGTTTGAATATGGTGGCTTCTCATCTCAACATCACGCATCTTCAAGGAGAGCTTGGCTTCTCCAAAATCTCTCATGAATGGTTAAAGACTATTGAATGTGAAAAAATAAGAATATTCTCAACTATTTCCATAGTTTTGTAGGCTTTGGCCTAATACAAATCTGATACAGTCAAATCATTTTCCAATTTCATAGAACTATTATGAAAAAGTTGAAAATATTTGTTATAAAAAAACCCAAACACTTTCAGAGGATGTTTCAGTAAGAGCCCTGTTAAAGACCTTATTCTGTTTGAAAAGATTTGAAAAGAAAACTGACTACTCAGTATTAAAGAAAAAGCAGACGAGAGGGAGGAAAATTTCCTTTGCTAGTGCCAAAATCTTCAACCCTTTCAAAAAAAGTAAATCACATCCTGTAGTTCTAAAAGCTGCTGCAAGAATCAACACAGTATTTTTTCTTCCAGGAAGAAGAAAGTTAGTTTCCCATCAGGCAACCACGGTTAAAACAATTCATCCGCATTGCAATTAAATGAAACTTTTAAAAAAATGTACTCAAAAGCTACATTCATGCCTGTAAGGAAGAATGACCTCCCTCATAATGAACTCTGAGGCTGGCAGCCAGTGTACAGAGGTTTTATAATGACCAGTTTTGGCTTCGGAGTAGCTAGTAGCTTCATTTTGCGTGTAGCATAGCAGATTTGGGAACCCGCTGAGACACTGAAGGACTGGACTGAAAAGGCTGTAATCGAGGCAGGAAAATGTTATCTTTGTATATAATATACTGTAAGCCTCAAACTTAGTATTTATTTCAATCTTTTATATTCAGATAAGCACTGGAACTAGATAACTTCAGGCAATATGAAGTGCTGGATTTTAAGTAACTGTGACATGAGAAGAAAGCCCTTTACATAACGAAGAGGAGTTAGATCAGAGGACATACTATACTCCTGAATGCAAATTGCCTACTAAAGTCCTAATCTATATAAGTGCCAAAAGACACTCAACTTGCACTACAGCCAAAGGTTGTCTGTGAAGGAAAGCTGAGGAGAAGCAAAGATCACAAGTAGTTGGTCCTCATGGCTCTGCTGCTGGACAGATCCACTATGCAAGGTGCACAACAAGGTCCATCCATGCTCCACTATCACATACTGCTGCCATGGTTAAGATGTGGAGCTGTATGAGGTTAATAGCTACAGTTCTTCCCAAATTGGAAAGATACAGATTTGATGGATGGACTGTTCAATTGGAAAAGAACTGGCTCCAGGATTGAGACCAGAGAGTGGTGATCAATGGCTCAGTGTCTAAATGGAGATCAGTGGTGAATGGCCACAGGAGTCAGTGCTGGGACCAATAGTCCTCAATATCTTCATCAGTGACACCGACCGTGGGGTTGAGTGCACCTTCAGCAAGTTTGCAGGTTACACCAAGCTGTAGGGTGCAGTCAACACACCAGAAGGGTGAGATGCCATCCAGAGGGACCTAGACAGGTTTGAGAGCTGGGGCCAGGTGAACCTCATGAGGTTCAAAAAATCCACGTGCAAGGTGCACCTGAGTCAAGGTAACCCCCACTAGCAATACAAGCTGGGAGATAAAAGGATTAAGTGCAGCCCTGCTAAAAAAATAATCTGGGGGTAATGATGTTTGGGAAGCTGAAAATGAGCCAGCAATGTGCCCTCTCAGCAGAAGAAGCAGAAGTGTGGCCAGCAGGGTGAGAGGTGATCCTGCCCCTCTGCTCTGTGCCTGTAAGACCTCACCTGGAGGTACTGCATCCAGATGTGGAGTCCTTAGTACAGGAAAGACACAAACCTGTTGGAGCACATTCAGAGGAGGGACACAGAAATGACCCAAGGGGTGGAACACCTCTTCTACAAGGACAGGCTTAGAGAGCTGGAGCTGTTCAGCCTGGAGAAGACTGCAAGGTGACCTGAGAGAGGCCTTTAAATACCTCAAGGGGAGCTACAGGAAAGGAGCAGACAGACCGTTTAGCAGAATCTATGGTGACAGAACACAGGGAAATAGCTTAAAGCTTGATGAAGGTAGATTTAGGTTGGATATACGGAAGTTTTTTCACAGTGAGGGTGGTAGGGCACTGGAACAGGTATCTGGAGGTTGTTAATCCATCCAGCAAGGCTGGATCAGGCCCTGGGCAACCTGATCTAGCTGTGCACGTCCCTGTTCATTGCAGAGGAGTTAGACTAGACAACCTTTGAAGATACTGTCCAACTCAACCCATTTTATGATTCTTCTATTCTGGCCTAGGCAAAGAATTGGGATAGCTTTTAGATATCTGGCTGGATTTCAGTACTTTGAGCTATAAGTAGTAAGGCTCTGCAGAAGGTCAGATACATGTCTATAGGCTGGCATCTAAGCTGGGACACAAAAGCATTCTACAGAAAAAGGTAAATGTTAAGGGTTCAATCACCGGTAGCATTTTTCCTGCAGATGGAAACAAAAACTGGCAAAGCTGGTAAAGTAGTCTGCCAGTGAAAGATCTCTGAACCAAAACTTTGTCCTTTTGCTTGAAACTTAAAACCCCAAAATAACATGACTGTTTGGATAAAGCACAGAACACCACCATCCTGGTCTGAATTGTGTGAAGAGTTCCCGTAAGTGCATCTCACATTTACCATTGGATCTGAAATTTAGTCAGGTCACCAGTGCTGACAGCAGCATTCATGAAAGAAGAAACTTTTCATGCTTCAAAGCTAATAGTGTTTGTGATCTTGGTTCAAGAATTAATTGACCCAAGTTTTCCCCAGAACACAGCAACAAAATAATGCTTGAGCTCTTCTTTCTTGTTCTCTGAATTTCCCTTCATATGAAGCCCTTTTCACTCCAGTCCCTCTCTAGCCCCGAGCCCAGCAACAGTCAAGAACCACAGAAGGACACCTGAATGCTGGCTGGATGATGCCATGCCCAGCTACTGAAAACTAACTAGGTAAGTTAGGTAAGGTAGTCAAAAGTAAGGCAGTTAAGTAAGGTAGTCAAACCCCAACAGCTAAGGTAGGGCTAAAAATAGTTTGGAGGAAAAGCAGACAGAATACACAGAAAAATGTTGGCACTTCAGAAGTCATTAATGAAGAAGAATTTGATGTGCTCTTTTCATAAGAAATACTCTTAAACTGGTTTCCTGTAGTGCCTGGCAAGCTTACTGAAATGCACACTTCCCAGAGTGACACTTTGGATATCCAGAACAGAATAAATAGTGTCATTTTGTCAGTACAGATAAGTTAAATAAAGCAGGATAATTCAAGGGGAATAAGGAGAGAGGGAACAAATAAAAACAAGCTGTACCACAAATATTGTGACAGTTTAAACTAAGTAACAACTCTCTTCAAGAGACCCTCTTAAAAATACACCTGTTCAATTAATTAAGAAGGCATTCTATTAATTGAGAAATAAATAAATGAATATTTGCTTGTATTCTAATAGCCAACATTTATTTTGTGAGACTTCTGCCTAGAACAATGCAGTCAAGCAAACAACATTAAAAAAGTAAAGTAGAGAGGAGACAACTGCAAGAATTCACAATGAACCTGGACAATTTTTATACATTTTTCTCTAGTCTAAGTTACTGACAGAAGTGTAATGGTAGCATAGGAAGACGTGTCCAAATTTGGTTCTCTCTAGCCGTCGTTATTAACTACAGGCCGTGTCACAAGGAAACAGATGCGAGAACAAGTTGTACGAATTCAAGTACATTGGTATTTCATCTGAAACAAAGGAAAAATGCCAATTTCATTAGATCTCCCATGAAAATGCACCTATTTATAGAATCAGAAAATGTTTTAGGCTGGAAGGGACCTTTAAAGATCATCATCTGGAACACATAAAGTTAGGGAATACTTGAGCAGTCTGGACATTCGTAATTCCACAGGCCCTCATGGGGTGCACCTATGAGAGCTGAGGGAGCTGACAGATGTCACTGTGAGGTCACACTCTATATTTTTTGGTTAATCATAGCAACAGAAAGAGGTATCCGAAGACTGAAGGGAAGGAAATGTAACTAGCCTTCAAGAAGAGCAAGATGGAGGAAACAGGGAATTAGTGAGGCAAGATGTGAGTACTGGACACAATTTAGGTCCCCCCAGTATAAAAAAGACCTGGTTATTCTAGATAGAGCACAACAGAGAGACACCAAGAGTATTTAGGGTCTGGTACATCTCTCCTATGAGGTGCTGACTGGTCTGGGACTGCTTAACCTAGGAAAGAGAAGGCTCAGGGAGGCTCTCAACAACTTAATAATATCTGAAGGGAGAATGTAATGAAGATGGAGCTAGGGTCTTACAGTGGCACTAAGAGGCATGACAACACTCAAAAGCACACAAACTGCAACATAAGGTATTCCCTCTGAACACCAGGAACTTTTGTACTGTGCAGATGATGGAGCACCGGTACAAGATGCCCAGAGAAGCTATGAAATCTCCTCCTTGTAGATCTTCAAACGCCGCTTGGATGAGGGCCTGAAACTCTGCTCTGGGTATCCCTGCTTGAGCACAGCTTGGTACAGGTGGACTCAGAGGTCCCTACCAGCCTCAGCAATTCTTGATTCCCCTGCCACGGGCAGGGACACATGCCCAGGGCCCCATCTAACCTGCCCTCAAACACCTCCAGGGATGGGGCATCCACAGTTTCTCTGGGCAGCCTGTGCCAATGCCTCACTGCCCTCACAGTAAAGAATTATTATAATAAATATGGCTTGACACTCTTCAGGCTAGCCTGTATTTTCTCCACAGTCATATTCAGCAACAGCACATCAGGCATGCAGACCTTTTCCTCTGTTGTCCGTGTAGAGTCTTGCACCTAGGGAGGAATAACCACATGCACCAGTACAGGTTGGGGGATGACCTGCTGGAGAGGAGCTCTGAGGAGAAGGACCTGGGTGCCCGGGTGGAAAACAGGCTGGCCACGAGCCAGCAGTGTGCCCTCATGGCCAAGAAGGCCAACGGCATTCTGGGGTGCATTAAAAAGAGTGTGGCCAGCAGGTCAAGGCAGGTGATCCTCCCCCTCTACTCTGCTCTGGTGAGGCCTCACCTAGAGTATGGAGTTCAGTTTTGGGCTCCCCAGAACTGGAGTCTCCTTCTCTGGAGATGTTCAAGACCCGCCTGGACGCCTACCTGTGCGACCTGGGCTAGGGAGCTGCTTTGGCGGGGGGTTGGACTCGATCTCTAGAGGTCCCTTCCAACCCCTACAATTCTGTGGTCTACATCTGTGCTGCTATTGCTCGTAGCACTTTAATAGAGATAAGCAAAGCACAGGCCATTTTCTTTACTGCATTATTTCAATCTATTTTTCTGGCTGCTGCAGTAAATGTACTTTAAACACATAAGCACTGTAAAAGCCCTAAGATTGAACTGATGAACTCAAGACTGTGATTCTGTATTAGCACAAAGTACACTATACAATTATAATGACTACAAATATTTTATGAAGACTTATTGGCAAATCTCTACTGGGCTTGTAATCCGTAGCACAATTTCCTGTTCTCTTATTAAGGGAAGATAACCTTTTGGCAATTGTTTTTATAAGACGGCTGTAATGGCTCACAATAAAGATCTCAATTAGAGAAAGATATAGGATTTATGAAGAAAGTGAGAACTGCAAAGAATGCATTTTACAGTCAATTTTTATAACAGTCTATAAAACTGAATGAATCTTATATTAAAAAAAAACAAACACAAGAAATTAATTTTACAAAACATAAGATGGCTATTACAAAAACACTTTCTATCCAGCTGCAAATAGCTGGACAACAGCATCCACATATCTGACTCTCCCTCGGGTCATTTGTGGCTTTCTTGTTGGAAACTGTAGAAATCATGATATACACAGACTTCTAATGAAATGTTGTAATGGGGCTCTTTGTGGGACTGGGACACTGCATAACCGTATGCTTCATTTTACTCAGAAAATGAAGTCTGAGGAATTTTAATTAAACGCAATGCAAGCACCGCAACACACAGTACTAAACATCTTGTCTTAGGTAAGATAACTGTTATCTTAAAAAGCTATTGGTTTCTAGCTTTGATTAAAAGAAACCCCAAGCCCCATAGCATTGCCAGAAACTGCAAGGCATGGAAATAGTAGGATGAAGCATGAAGACAAGGATAGGCAACAACTACTAGGTGCCTGTAGGTGCTTGTAGTTGCCACAGCAACACAAGAGAGGCTGCGGGAGGCAGGAAGAAGAAAAGCGATATCCAGGACTGCATTGCTCACACTCTCCCATCCTGCAGCTCTTTCACACTGTAAAACGCTGGTAGTTCTGAGACATTTAAAACTCCAGAAAGACCTCAAAGAAATATGCAGATGGGCCCAAAAAATTTCCACCACGTATTAAGTACATTTTGCATTACCTTGGCTTATGTAAATACTAGTTCTTAGGTCCATTTCTAGATACTTCTACCCACAGAAGGCAGAACATAGGCTTGAGAAGCAGGGAATTCAGTAGCATGCCTAGGCCAGCAGTTCAGCATGCACACCACATCTTTGCCAGGTTAAGAAGCCAAAGTCCTAGGGTTAAGCAGAAAGAAATGAAAGAACCACCTTGACCATTTAAACGTAGGGAAAATTTTAAGAAGGAAAATACCCTTCAAGACAAGAGTGGAAAGTCAGAACAGCAAAAGGTTAACTTGTCTCCAGTCAGGAGATGACTTGCATGAGAACTCTCCATGGTCACTGGCTGTCTGCAAGGCTGGCAAAGAGAAGGAAATTGGTCTGAGAAGGGAAAGCACCAAAATTCTGGGAAGTGGAATAAAAAACATGCAGCTGAGATCTGTTTCTATTTATTTAGGTACTGAATTGGCAGGGGGAGAAAACAGAAGAAATGATTATAGACCCTGAGGACATTAGGATTAGGCGTATGCATTGGTCTCATCAGCATTTCATTTCTGCACTGGTTTGTGCAACATTCAGTTGCAAATAGAAATAGCACCGTGTTCACTGTGTATCACTTTTCTGGTGGGCATGAATCCCAGGAGCATGTAGTTATGACAGCAGACGCAAACCAACGTCCCTGTATGGGTCCCACCAAGAAGATACCACATTCCTGAGCAGCTCTGCCACCAGACACCCACAGGGGAGCTGGGAGCTCTCCAGCAAGCAGCTGAGCCAAGCGCAGCAAACATCCGGGTCCTGGTATTTGGCGGCACGCAGGGTTTACATCTGTCTCTGCCCAAAGGGAATAAGTTTTTAATGGAAGTATTTTCTCCAGATGTAAAATTAGTTTCAAAAGCCAAGTGGAACCCGGAAACATAGTTCTTTTCTTGGCCTGGCCTCAGAGCCTAATGTGAGCCACTCACAGCAAATCTGTGCTGTGTCAGTGAAAGTCTGAATGTGGAGCTTTTTGCTCCTCTCTGCAGTAACAGGCTTGAGAGATTCAGATTGACAATTCTTACAGTGCTTGGATATGGAAAAAGAAACAAGAAAACCAGGTTTTAGGTCAATTAGAGAAGGTGGTGAAATAATCTTCATCTCATTCCTTCTTCCACAGAGTCATCAGGTCTCTGAGGTGAGGTAATTAATTGACAATACAACACAGAAGCCTTACAATGATGAGCATTTTGAATAGCACACTTGAAGGACCCGTGTGAACCTAACAATGTTCAGCATAGCAAAGTGCAAGGTTTTGCACTTGGGTTGGAGTAATCCCAAATATGTATATACATACTCTCAAGGAGAAGAACTCCTTGAGAGCAGCCCTGCAGAAGAGGACCTGGGGGTCCTGGTGGATGGAAATCTAAACATGAGCCAGCAGCTCAGAAGGCCAATGGTATCCTGGGATCCATCAGAAGAGGGGTGGACAGCTGGAACGGGGAAGTGGGTCCCTCTCTACACTGCCCTCATACGGCCCCACGTGGAATACTGCATTCAGGTGTGGGGCCCACAATACAGGAAAGATGCGGAGCTGCTGGAGAGGGCCACAAAGATGATCGGAGGGCTGGAGCACATTCCCTGTGAAGACATGCTGAGGGAGCTGGGCTTGTTCAGCCTGGAGAAGAGAAGGCTGTGAGGAGATCTCCATGCAGCCTTCCAGTATTTAAACGGGGAATATAAACAGGAGAGGAATCAACTGTTACAAGAGTTGATAATGACAGGACAAAGGGGAATGTTTTTAAGCTCATGGAGGGAAGGTTTAGGTTGGATGTCAGGGGAAGTTCTTCACTGAGAGAATGGTGAGATGTTGAAACAAGCTGCCCAGAAAGGCTGTGGATGCTCCATCCCTGAAGGTATTCAAGACCAGGTTGGATGGGGCCCTGGGCAGCCTGGGCTACAGCCAGATCTGGAGGTTAGTAGCTCTGCCTGTGGCAGGGGTGTTGGAACTTGATGATCCTTAGGGTCCCTTCCAACCCAAGCCATTCCATGATTCTGTGGACAAAATCCTAGTTCAGGTGAGCTCTGCAAGGCTACTGACAGCTCATTTTGCCTATCTGCAAGAAGCTTTAAGCCCTAACAAGATTTTGACCTACAAGTAATTGGACAGATCCCATTCATCTCTGCATACCATTCATCGGTAAGGAGGGGTAGTCACAAGAAGGAGAGCACTTCACACGTGTGCAGCTAATCTTCCTTCAGATGCTTTCTTCTAATTAAATGTATTTTGTGCTCATTGGAGACTGCCCAGGAAACAAGTCATAGATAAGTATTAGAAACCACGAGAAGAAGACACTTTGGAAATAAGGAATAAGCATTTCAAGGCCATGTTGTGGCAAATGCACATAAATGCACACATGGAAAAATAATTTTGTTCAGGGAATCAGAAACTCCTCAGAAGCAGTAAATAATATCAACTCAGAGTATAGCTAGACCAAGTGCTTTTCAGTTCTCTTTCTCCCCTGCCTCCAGTCAGTTCACAGGGCTCTCTCTTCTTTTTAATGGATCCTTAAGCAATGCCCTTGAATCACACTTGCAAAAACTCTTCCAACCCAGAGGCATAGCACCTAGCACTACATCAACATCTTTGGTCTGTACGTGGCACTCAGCACATCAGATGGCTAACATATGGCCCCAACATGAGAATTTAGTAATGTAGAAGTGACTCGCACCATCTCCTACGCATCTAAGGAATTTGCAAATGGGGGTCCCATGCCCGCCCTCCTCTGACAGGAACTTTGAGACAAAACTACAGTGGATTGCACAGAGACAGTTTCACAAGACACTGCTTGCTTAATTGGAAACAGGAGTGTATTTTTCTTAGCAACTGACATCTCATGAGACTGGCTGCTTTCTGAGCTACAAAGCATGTGTGCAGGGAAATACAAGGTCTGTCATATGACCTTCGTTCTTTTATAATCATTCTGGGGAAAAAAAAAAGCATCGGCCCATGGCACACCAGGTGTCCTCTTTTCTGACTAAAATGCAACATCTGTTTTATTTTCTTTCAACAAATGAAAAGCATTGCCTTTCCAGGCTAGTAGGATGGCTCCAAAAGTAATGCCTTCTATTTTATTACGTCAGCCCATGACATCAGAGACAGATACTGGTGGTATGACAGCAGATATTGAACCTTCCTGTCAATTTCTAAATTTTGCTGCTGTGCAACAGATGGCACAGAGGAGTAGTTTGAAAAAACGACATCTGAAATGGAAGCACAGATGAAGCAAAGGTGCGACACTGAATTCCTGCATGCGGAAAAAACTGCAGCCACTGATGTTTATCAAAGCCTGCTGAACATTCCTGGAGACCAAATAGTGGATGTGAGCACAGTGAGGCGGTGGGTGGTGCGTTTCAGCAGTGGCGTGAAAGACAAGCCACATTCTGGATTGCCATAAAGATTTTTACTAGCATGACATGCAGGCTCTTGTTCATTGCTGGGAAAAATGCATAGCTAATGGTAGTGACTGTGTTGAAACAGTGCTTTGAAGCTGAAAATTTACTCCAACAAATAGCGTTATTGTGCTCTTTGCATCTGCTGCAGTATCTATGGAAATAAATAGAAGGCATTACTTTCAGAGTGACTTGTGTATATTTCAATGTCTTCGTCACTTGTATCTTAAGTCTCTGATGAAGTAAAGCAATGGCAAGTAAACCTATGTCACCGTTAAATTCATTAACATTGACTGTGGTCCTAAATCACTTAAATGCTTCTAGAAAATCTCACCCAACATTTTCATCTGGTCTTTTAGGAAATCACTCACCAAGACAAGCTACACAAGCACGCACCTCTACCTCAGACTTTCTCAGGAACACTTCAGAAGACCAAACCCACCAGAAAACTTACGAAGATGGGGAACTTACACTGACAAGTACAACAAAGTCAGACTGCCTAAGAAGTAATTGAGCATTACCAAAACTGAGACCAACTGATGCTGCATTGCCTTCAGCACAGATTGCTGGGTCAAGAGCTATAAACTTACCTGCAGGCAAACGTGGTGTGAAAGGTCTTTACATCCAAGTGATACCTGTGCGCATAAATCTATGGGTACCCAAACACCATGGCATTGCTGCAGAGGACATTTGGTTGTTGTAACCATAAGGAAGACTTGTCACCATTCACCCATGCATTCATCAAGTTAGGAGAGGAGGAGGTGAGCTATCTTCACATTCCTTACATTAACTTAGCACTTCTATACTGCGGCAAGTCAGTACAGGACACAGAACATTACCATGTGCAAATGTGGCTCATACTGTTGAGTAATAATGCTATTTTAAACCTTCTGCTGCTAAGCAACACTGACAATCTGGTTAGAACATTTTGGAAATACCGCATGCTTCAGCTCTTCCCCCCCTACCCTTACAAAAGCTGTTCCTGCACTATAGTTGTTCCAGAAGCTATTCAAAATTTGGGGTTTAGTGTTTGCGCAGTACCAGTCCCTTAAAGGATACTCAAATCTAGCCCCTTGTGTTGTGTGTAGGTACCCCACTGTTCCTGGGAGGGCTTGGTAGTCAGCTGCTTGGTTGGACACTCACAGCTAGCAAGTAAGCAAGATTTCAGCCCACTGAAACTCAGGTGTCTAAAACAACACATGACTGGATAACCTCCCAATTCCACACTTACCTGAGCTGTCCAAAACAAAGCTAAGTTTATCAGAATAAGAACCAGGAGGCTACATCTGACCAACACTAAAACTAAAGGAACAGCGTGAAAATTTTCCCATCCTTGTGGAGCAATAGGACGGAAGACAGCAAGGAGAAAGCACAGCACAACTCTCAAGAAGCCAGACAAGATAAGGGAGAACTTTATTGTAACTCATCTTGCTACACTGAGGGACACTTACAATGTAAACATTTCTATTTGTCTATACTTCAGTAGAACACACAAAACCCAGCATGGAAGATTCTGCCACCAGAGCTGCCAGCAGTCCTGTTAAAGCTGTCTCACCTTGTACAGAGCTCTCACACTCCCCTCTTTATTAAGCACTGGGCATAATGTGGTTAAGTGCTTATTATTCCCCACTGGGTAGACTGTCTCACGAGGTTTGTCTGTGCTCAAGTACTTCCTGTGATATGCTTTACTAAGAAACATCCAATTTCAGCAACACAAACTTTTCATAAGCTTACTCCTCTCATTGTTAGTTCAATTTATTCGGGCATGATTAATTTTGCTACAGACATTAGTTAGACTACAAATATTCACATCACTCCAAGCATTAATTTTATAGTATCTTTTGCTTCATCGTATATTTATGCATCTATTAACCTACATGGATGATTTCATTGCTAATAATTTCCACTAACACCCTTCCAGACATTTGTGACATCAGCAAGAAGATGTAGGTAGCTAGAAAGACTTGCCTTCCTCCTCCACCTACTATCTAAAATTAAAACAATGTGACCAGGACAGCATGTCTCACACATCTTATACTTCTTTGATAGATAGCACAGGTCTAGACCCAATTTCAACCCGAAGAGTGAAACACTAAAGGAAGGTGAGGCAAACTTCTTGAACAAACACACGACAGCCCCCTGCAGCAAGAATGCCACACGATAGATGTAGGAGCCAAATCTGGGTATTATAAAGGTACCATTACATAAAGTGCATTGAAAGAAAAGCTTATCTTTCAGTTGACTGATTTTTACTGGAACAGACACAAATAAATGGGTAAGAAGAAAACTATAGTGCCATGTGATTACACCACGGCTGCAAAAGGCATTTAAGATGGATGTCTCTTTGGACCATTCTCTGATTATTGCAAAGGAAGTGCAGCAGCCCACTCTCCATAATTAAGAGAGCCTGGTAATCCTCATCTCATCACATATGTCTCCCTGACCTACCATATGATCTTGATCATCAACTCTTGTGGAAGACAACACTGCACAAACACAGTGGCCTTCAGTACATGGTATTTAAAATCACTCCAGCTATCGAAAGGCAACGCTCTTCCCTCTTTTCATCACGACTCTCAGAAAAACAAGAGACTATAGCATGACTAATGAGTCCCTGAATTCCCATCTGCCAACACAAGTCAGTCACAATTTCACCCGCTTGCACCTAACTGCTAAGCACTGCACCTGATCTGCCTCAAAACGGATCACTGAGAACCACAGTACACTCCACATTGTGAAAATGTCCCTGACAAGCCACTGGGCACCTCATACTTGCTTATGCTATTACACAAAAGGGTATTTTCAATAGCTTATCTTTTGTTCCATAGTCAAGTTTCACTGGCTCCAAATCACATGAAAAATGACAAAAAATAGTTCATTTTTATTCCCAAGTCCAGTAGCAAGGTTTACTTTTGCAATGACTGGAGTACGAGACAGGCACAGATCATTACCCAGTATGCAACTTAATGATTTCCTAGCAAATTTTCTGTCCTCAATAGAAGTCTATTGCAAATACAGTCTGCTTCTACCCTTAACAGTCTCTAAAATTATGGAAAGAAATAAATAAAAAAATATAAAAAAGGGGGGGGTGGGGGGGGCAAAAAAAGCTATACCTTCCGAGTCAGGAAAAATCAGGAGAGCATATAGTCAGGACTGAAGCGCTGTGTATGACTTACCCTTCCAAAGCCCAGAAATAAATATTGACAAACTTGTCTTTGAAAAAGTTACATAGACACCCAGCTCTGCCTGATCGATGTGTGATTTAAATCTACAGAGAATAAATGAGGACAAGGTCTGTTTTACTGAAAGCAGGCATCCTTGGAGACTCAAGCTAAATGATCACAGAATAACTACGGCCCAAGCATGTAGTAGCCATTGTGACAGGCAGCACGTTTTTTTTTCTGAAGCATTTCCTGCTGAATTTAAATGTCAGGATGAAAAATTGAGCAATTAATTTAGACATGCTTAAAGCAATATACTTCCAAGGTCCAAACTACTGAAGGAGGGAGAGAGTGGAATCGAGGGAGCTCTTTCTCCTCTGTTTCAGTTGTCATTCAATGACTCAGTCTGCAAGGCCTGTAAGTCAAAAGGATCCCCACCTCCTCCCCACCCCTTTCCCTCACTCCACCAACAGCGGGCCTGGCAAAATCTGAAGGCAAAGACTGCTACAAGTTTGCTGACAGGAAAAACTAAAGCACCAGTATAATACCAGATGACTAAAGGTAGCATGGAGGGGTGGAAGCAGCCATTTTGATACAAGTTTGCTCCATCTTGTGAAATGAAGAAACACAAGCTGACCTGCTCAGCGTACCTTGCCAGTAAGGGTATTGGTATCTTGCTGAGACACAACCATATGTTGTTAAGCTGTCACTATCAGCAAAAGCATTTCTGTATTAGCACCTACAAGGCCCAATTAGGGAGAATGCTCCTGCTGTGCTAGGCACGTCAGAAATGAGGAGAGAAGACTGCTGTAATCCCAGACTGAATTCTCCAGTATATAGACAAGTTGCAGGATCGAAACAGGAGAAACAGATGGGAGGGAATATTCTATAACTAAAAGGGTAAAGTAATAGTAAAATTAGGACACGCTTTATCTGAGGATTCAATCAAATGTTGGAGATCCTGGACAGCCTGTTATTATCAAGGCAGATGTACCCTGGAAAGGCTTGAGAAGGATAAGCATCACCTCCCCAGACAGGGAAGCTCTTTCCACAGGCACGTGGCAGCACTGCAAAGAACCTGAGAGTGTATGTAAAAAAAAAAAAAATACAAAAATACAAAAAAATAAAAAAAGAGAAGAAAAAAAATGTTTGATCCTCTTCCATGCTTTTGGATATGCACTTCTCAGTAATCCTCCAAGTTATCTCAGAGCTGGGGAAAGCTGGCATCCTACTACCACGCATCATCACCAAACCTCGCTAGTACATGCATAGGGTAGTGCAGCCACGGAAGGGGCTGTTCTTGTTTACAAGAATGCAAAGTTCAAATGTGGTTTAAACAAGTAGCGACTGCTCAGTGACGTCAGATCAGAAGCCATTGGGCACACACTAGTTGTACTGTCACAAAGGCGCAAAGGATGGCAGAAGGACAATGGTAGTCATTCATTTTCCAAAATGACGTGTTGCACCAAGACTTTCAGCCAGCGCTTCCCTTAACGGAAAGCAGAAAATATGATTGCATGCCTGTTCTCCTCTTTTCACTCGAGTTTCCGAAGAGCAAAAACAACAAATGTTAAGCAGCATCACCTCTCCTTTACTCCTCCAAAAACTCTTCCAGAGCACCTGGTTATAGAGAAGTAAGCCTGGCCTATCAATTGCTGATGCATCAT
This sequence comes from Odontophorus gujanensis, assembly GCA_013399175.1. Classification (NCBI taxonomy): domain Eukaryota; kingdom Metazoa; phylum Chordata; class Aves; order Galliformes; family Odontophoridae; genus Odontophorus; species Odontophorus gujanensis. The sequence continues at coordinate 487,002 of VXAB01002284.1, forward strand.
AACCAAAGCTGTCACAGAGAAAGAAAATATTCCTCCTATGATGTTGGGAACAATTTGTTTCCATGGCAGCACAGACAGTGATGAGCAGCTCTGGTAAATAGCTTGAGAATTATTAGGAGCAGAACATGGATCAGATTTACATGTAACATAAATAGTGCAGGAGGTGACAAGAGTAAGAAATAGCCTTTGAAGTTGGAGAATTACACAGACAGTCACCAGATCTAGACCTCTGTCTTTTCCTTCTATCCCTCTGCAGTCAAGAGAAAACTGTCAGTGCAGATGGATAAACAGTGCTGCGAGAGATACAATGGCATCTCTGAATCACAATCCCAAAGTGAAACTGTAACAGCCAACACCCGTGCTAAAACAGCAGTAATTTTAATGATTTTTTTTTTAAAGTGAGGCATAAACTTGTTTAATCTACGCTTTGCAACACACTGTCAGCTGTTGCCTGAAGAACTCTTGACAGATACTGTACTACATTGTTTGGGGAAGGAAGCTGGACATGTAAAAACAGCATATACTCAAAAATCCTTCTCAAAAATAAGTGTTATCCATCCTCAGTTTTGAGGAACTGGCACAGAAGTTCATGGACACACAGATGCCGGATGAGAACCTAACTCACACTCCCCATCACCTGTCATAAATGCAGGATCTTCCTCCTTTCCTCCACCCATTTGTCCATCAATAACCTGAATTATTTGAAGATTCCACCTTAACATTGTTGCCTCAGCTCTACATAATCTTGAACTACAATTTTGGTTCCTAAACTAACAAAGCTATATACAATGACCACCAACCAAATGCAACTGTTACTTAAATGGCACATGAAAAATAATAATTAAAAAAACACACAAAACAACCAAGCCACCATAACATACAAAGAATTGCTCAACAGCTAAAAGCTTCTACACTCTGATAGAAGATTAAGCTCCCTGAGAAGCTCTTCTGCATGGATTAGCTTCCTTTTGTTTATTATTAAAGCTGAAGATGGCTGTCAGGCATATTTGGAGAATATTGCTAAGGCCGTTATGACACTGTAACCCTGAAGGCACCTTGAAGACTGAGCAGCATCACAGCCATGCCAGGGCTAATCCACTTAGAAAAAAATCAAGTTGAAATTCCTAGCTTGACATTCTGGGAACAAGGAGAGGAAGTTCTATAAAGCCTATCACCAAATGGCAAGAAGAATCATAAAGTTTTCAACAGAAAACATATCTGGTTTCCAGCATGGATTATACTCACACATCGATGGCATATTTGCATCAAAAGAGTGTTTCTTCTATGAGCAGCAGTATAACATTCAGCTTGTCCCCTTCACCTTCCTGTTTGGGGAATTATCTTTTGCAGCCATCAAGCAGTTTGAAATAATAATGTGGGAAGATAAGCACTATGAAGGGGCATCCATCCCCAAGGAATGGAACAAAACACATCCATGTATATACAGAGAGAAAAGCTTTGACTTTTCTGTGCTTTTTTTTTTTCCCCTTTCTTCCCACTTATAGAAGTAATATATATAGCTTGATGCTTGTGGGAACATGGGAACAAGAATTTCATGTCACTTAAAAATACAAGTAACGATGCCCAGCTGTGTCAGAGTAATAGCCTTCCAGCCTAGTATTCTGACTGAGTATGACAAAAGCAGATGCTGTGAGTCTGGCAGTTTTTATTTTTTGCAGTCATTTCCCCTGATGCTCCCTGAGGGTAGAGAATTGCTATGTTAAAGAAGGTAGTGGGTATTTGGAACTTAATACTGAAATTTTCCCTGAAATTGTGAAACCTTTCCTACCTGTAAATTACAGCCTTCCAAAAGTAACCCTCACTGTGGTAGACATCGCAGAGCTTTATTAATAGCAGTGCAGAGATATCAGCAGCATGAAAAAGGCTCAAAGCAAGATACAGGCAGCTGTCTTCAACTCATTAGCATACACAATTTTATATATATGTTTTATTATCTGCATATTCCAAAGTCGTCTTTTAAGTTAGTTCAGTTTGTTTGTTTATTTAGGAGCAGTTCAAAGTTGAATTCTATTTAAAAAAAAAAAAAAATTCGCCAAAGCCAAGCCAATGGCCACCGTAGATCCTGGGAGAAGATGTTAGTGATACCTGTTACCCCTTCTAAAGGGCAGAAAGCCCTTTCCAGGAAAGAACCATTTTACATGTCATTGAGTTGTTCCAACCCACCATTTTTCTAATTGGTCCTCATGAGCTCACGCTCTCATATTGTGTTTTATCACTCGCACAGTACCACAATAAAACCCTAATAGCTGTCCATTAGCTTCACAGATCCACTTAGATTTGAAAGAATTTAGCAGCATAAGAGCACTGGAAGGGACTGAGCTGCTGCCACCACTATATCACACAGAGGCTGGCTCAGACACCCAAGTTTACCATAGCTGTGAAACAGCTGCTATCACTGTGCTCAACCTCAGATGAGGTCCAGTAACAAAACCCATGCCTTATTCTCTCAAGCACATTCACATAAAGTGAGACGATTTTTCTACGTGAGAAAAGCCACATATTAAATTCCCACCCTTACAGGCCATGGAAAGGGTTGCCCACACAGCAAGCAAAACATTCAGATGCTTCTCCCTGAGCCAGTTTGGTTTGCTGTCTAGTTAGGAAATGCTTCTGCCTCCCTCTGCTCATATTCAAGTCTAGGGAGAGCAGCCATTATTCTGGCTGAAAGCAACAAAACGTCATCCTTTGAGTACCTCAACTGCAGAAAAGCTTTGGGATGAGAACAAAAGCCCAGGGCAAAAACAAGTACATAAAGGGAATAGCTACCCTTAGATCTATGGAGAAAGATTTTGCTTAGGACTGGATCCTAGTTAAAGAGGCACATAAGTATGCTGATACCTTTTCTAAGTTAGATTTGGAAGCACTGACATTATTATGATGCTGTCAGACCAGGATAAGCAAGCAACATACAACACTAGCTTCTGATGTCAAGTATTTGCTGAATTTTAACGTATCTAATGAGCCCATGGAAACTAGGGCTCAAATATTTTGACCTCAGATGGTGAAGCTGAAGGATTGCTTCAAAGTGTCAGGGGAAGAAGCTCTCTGGATGTTGTTAGGCCAGCAATACCCTCACAGCTGCAATGGGTTGAGTTAAATTGAAGCACATCAGTTGAGAAGCCACACCCTTCACACTGCCTTGATGGCCTCCACTGCCAGGGCATGCCTGACATCAGCTGCTTTTTCTGAAACCTCTCCAATGACTTCCCTGCTGCTACCTTCCATCCTTAGCTGCAGAGAAAGCCTGGACAGGCCAGCCTCCTCAGCTACGCATCTAAAGTTAGCTGGTAACATAGAAACGCATTCTCACTACCCACATCTCCAGATGTCAGGTTCGTTTAAACACATTTAGCCATATTCAAAAGCTATGTATTGCCAGCAAAACAAGCATATGAATTTGTGCCTCTGAGAACTTCATCTGACAAATCCAGATCAAATCACATAAATGATAAAGAGGTTAAATAGTGGGAATAATCATGCATTTTGTCTTGGCTGTTATTTGTCAATATACGGCTTTTAGAAGCAAAAAGTGTTTGCACAGGGAAGTACAAAATGAAGCACAGCCAAAAAGATCAGCTGCTAGTAACAACACTGCCATCTCATGATTTTATTTCAAGTCTCATGACATTCAGAGCTTTCCTCAGTGCTTCAGCTCTTCAACTGTTAAAACTCAGATGCAAGTTATTTAAAACAAAACCAAACCAAATTTCCTAGCTTTCATGTTTTCCAAAGAAGCAAAACTTGAGAATGTGACCTTAAACAACTAACAAACAAGCAAAATGAAGAATACAAAGCACAAAACTTAGAACCAAACAATGTGGTTTTGGATCACGGCTTTCCAAGAGCCTGAACGTCTGAACTGGACCATCATCCTCACGAGGATGTGTATATGTGTAGTTGGATATGTGTACCTGGAAACCCAACTGATGTTCTCAGTGATTTGTGGAGAAGCTTTTACACAATGCTCTACCAGCTCCAGAGATGAACTCTGGGGATTAGACAGAAAAAAAACAAACAGAAGAGCCCACATCTTCCTTATGCCATAACAACTGCCAGGAGGGAACCGCGTGTCCCAGACTTCTGTTAGATTTCTACTTCCTAGCAGAAACTAAATTCACTGAAAGGACAAGCCACCCACATACCCCCTTTACCCCACTGGGGATTTACTGGCAAAAAAAAATTTGTTGCTCAAAGCAACGTGTTTTTCAGCTGAAAAGAATGGAAGCACAGACTACAACTTGATTCACGGCCTTAACATCTTTCACCCCCACCTGCAGCTTCTCTGGACTCTCCCTAGCATACAGGCCACCTTCTCACCCAGCAGGAATGCAGTTACTTTTCTCAACCGCTCAAGATGTTTCTCTGTTTTATCCATTTTAAGTAAAAATGGATATAATCCTAGCATCTCCAACTCGAACTGTTTCAGACGGACTAGAGAAGGTTAAGACAGTCAGCAGATAAAGCTTACTCGCAACAGACACATTTTCCAGCCAGTTATGTTTCTGAGAAGGCAAACTCAAAAGATCTCAAATTGCTTTCCCTGGCACAGGAGTACCAGTAGAGGCCACCATAAACCCAACAGAGCAGGTTTTTAACTGAACAGACGCGTGCTCACATTCCACCCACATTAAGCAGAAAAGAGACTGGGATTAGGGTTTAACTTCATGTAGACCAGTATTTGAACGTGGCATGAAAGTTGGCCTCACCACAGACAGCTGGCTGAAGCTCTTTATGCATTATTCACAATTTTGTTTCTCATTCCTTTATTCAGTTCGAAGCTCATTATAACCCAATGAAAAAGGAACGAACTATACAGCATTTCCTGCACATCATGAAAAGTGCTGTGGCATTTACCAAGGAGAAATTCCAGTGAGTCTTTACCAAGTGAAGCTGGGCTTAAATTATCACCCCTATAAACTCTTATGATTCACAATAAAGCCTCATTTACTGATTTCAAAGTCTGTTTCTGCTAGGGGAAATCAGTACAGGCTAGCCATGCTTCCTCTCCATTTTCTCCTTAGTTAAGTAATCACCTCAAACTCCCATGTATATAAAGGCTCTCTTACCTGCTCAACTCTTAGGAACAGCTGCTGGTACACAGAAATACACAAGGGCTTGTTGCTCCCACCTGTACCACCAAACAAGGTTGGTTCAATGTAACATTTATAAACTACCACTGGACTAACTAATAAATGCAGTGTGAGCAGGTCAGTTCAAGCCAAGACTTGTACATTAGTCTGGAAAGCAAACTAATTTTAGCTGGTCAGCAACAACCAACCAAACCCCATCAATCAACCAAACAACAACAACAAAACCACAAAGCCAACCAAAACAAAAAAAAGAAGGTGTATATTTCTAAGTAGCTACAAATACAGCCATTTGGTCCTTGTTATTACCCAAATACTGCAGAAATACTGCAATTTCAAGATTTTAAGCTCTCTGCCTACCTTTTCCTGCCTACTTGCATTTCAGTACTGCAGAAAAGGAGAGTATTAACAGATAAGCAATATGCTTGTGATAAAATTGACAGTCTAGGTTAACTCACAGCGCCTGAAGACTAATCCTTTTTTCTTAATATTTTCCATAAATACTCCTCACATAACCTGCCCTCCATGCTGTTTAGTGTTTCTATTGATGAGATAACAAAATAATTCCAATCCCAAACAGTGCTAATTATCGCACACAGGGTCACTGTCTGAAAAATGTCTCAGCTATAGATATCAAAGCAAGGAAGAGTCAACAGTAACAGACCAGAGATTGTTTTTCCAGAAGTCTCAGTATTATGGTAGAATGTATCAGCAGTTGAATACATATTACTAATGTACTTCAAAAAACAACAGCAACAATAAAAAAAGTGTAAAACCATAAATCCTCAAAAGTGGCTCTCCAGTACTACATGTGTATCTCGGATGGAAGTAGTTACTAGAACCAGCAGACCCTACTGACCACAAGCAGTAGAAAAGCATCTTTTTTACCATTTCCACATGTAATGGTAGAGGGACCAGCGAAAATGAGCAGACGTTGCAAAAAGAAGGAAAGGAATGCTCACCCAACTCCAAGAATCTAGGCTTGTAAAAAAGAAGTCCCAAAGAGGGATCTCACAGAATCATAGGGGTTGGAAGGGACCTCTAGAGATCATCGAGTCCAACCCCCTGCCCAAGCAGCTCCCTAGCCCAGGTTGCACAGGTAGGTATCCAGGTGGGTCTTGAACGTCTCCAGAGAAGGAGACTCCACCACCTCTCTGTGCAGCCTGTGCCAGCGCTCAGACACCCTCCATCACATTCAACAAGAGATTCTTCCTCAGGGGCAGTCAGCCCTTCAATTAGGTCTAAGAAAGGCAGAACTGTCTTCACCTGTGCTTCCAGGGCTGACTGGGTCTTTTCTCCAGGTGCACAATCAGTGGTTCAGGCTGTGCCTCAGCAGTTCCCAAACACCACTTAAACAAAAATGAGAACAGCAGCCTGTAAACGAGGCCAGATTACAATCCCTCACTCTGACTAAAGGAAGAGATACGTCATCACAAATTCTAAGGAAAATAATCCAGGGATCAGGAGGTGCTCAGGCCCAGGCTGTCTGTGCATCAGAGCTATGTGAAACACAGCAGTCACAAAGCAAGAGCACTTTTCCAGTTCACCTGCAGGACCCAGTAGGCAAGTATAAATCAATAACTGTAGCTAATGACTGCTACCTACTATTTCTAAGTCATTCTTCAGTCTCTAGTTATGCGTTACTGAGTGTTTTGTTAATTGAGCATATTAAGTTAAAGCCACAAAAAATTGGTTAGAGCGATAAAAAGTAATAAAAGCATATACATTCTTTCTCTCAATTGTTTTCCTTACTGGCTGTTGGGCACACTCATGGCTTCACGTTATCTTTATTTTTATACTCGGACCTCCATCTGTCATTAGACCAACAGTCTATAAAGAAAGGAAGTGTGACAAAGATTTTGAACATGCGAAAGGTTTCTGCGAACAGGAAGAGAGCATATCATCCTCCATATGCACCAGGGACAGACAGACAATACAGCTGGCTTAAAGTGATGATAAAAAGTAGTTTAGACTGTTTATTAAGAAACTGGGAGGAGGAGGTGGCTGAAAGAAGGAGAATAATGGGAAAAATGAAGAGACTCAGCTATAAGGAGCATCACCCACCACCCAGAGAAGCTCGAAGTTTCAACCTTCAGAGGCTTTTCAGGCTGGGTGAGAAACACATCCCAGGAATTGCACGGATACTGCATGGAGCTGGAGGAGAACCAACTTGGTGATGCATCAGCATACTTTTCTACAGCATCATGATTACCAGATTTAATTCACTCTCTTTCACAGACCTCTCACCAGCAGCCACATGGTACCTATTAAAGACCTTCACTAGATATTACTTAGAGGAATTGCACTCACTGGAGGTGAATGCCAATTGACAGTTTCTTAGAAAAATGGTTTAAAGGAAAAAGCAGAGGCTCCAGCTTCTGAAAGTTCACCACTGCGTGGTCTCATGACTTTGAGCTACTCCCTTGACAATGCCTTCTGTGTTTCAAAGCAACACAAAGACATCAGAGGCCATTTTACAGGCTTTTAGGAAGTGAGACTTCGCAATTTCCTTTTAAAGGCAAAGATTGTAAGGGAGTACAATTTATTTCACCAATTTCAGATATCCAGTTATCTTTTACTGGATGATTGGTGAGAAAAAAAAAAATATTTCATATTTTCTTGTTCAGTTATGAAGATCAATATTTTGAAAGTATTACAATTATTTCTCCAGCTCAGAACCAGAAAGTTGATCATGGCATTTTTTTTTTTAATTATTATTTCTTTTTAATTAACTAAAGAACACTACAACTAAGCTATTTTCTTCCCTTTTTCTACTCGTATATATATTAATTCTTCGAATTGAAATTTTGTAGAAGTCACTTTTCTTTGTTTAACTAAGAAGTCAAATAAATGGTCCCATAATGCTCTGGATAATGCATAACAGCTTTTATCCACAGATTTTTGGCACTCGTAGTCCTTAAAGTTGTCACAAAAAGCAACAGAAAATTTAAACATAATACTGGCAATTTTTGAAAGTCTTTTATAGTTCATTAGTGACCAGACCTTTCCACTATCTCCTCAGGCTTATGCAATTCTTTCCACTGACTGGTATTGGCTGCACTCCAACACAACTATACATAACGTAACCATACAGCATATGTATTAGCTCTGTTAGGCCATATGCTTTCTGGAAGAAATTTTTCCATTGAGGAAAAGTCCAGTTATGAAACTACAATTCAGTAATTTTAACCACATTAGTAGTTACATTTCGATGACAAATTGCCCCCAAAATACCAGATGTACTTTAAGACTCATGTTTACAAGGAGTTAAAACCCAGTACCAAAGGTCCAGAATATTCAATGGCTCTCTTCAGTGTCAGAAAACACTTAAATGAGTGTCTAAGGAAACACTTTGGGAATCTGTACTGCTTTTAATCCAATGATTTAGAATGTTAATTTCAAACATCTTATGTGTGCATGTGAAAGAATTTATGTTGTACACTTACACTCATATATGGAAGTAATTGTAAAGTTGGCAAATCCTAGGGTTACACACACTGAGTGCAGAGGACACACACATCCACAGCTCTCTGATCTTCCTCCTTCTTAGGAAGGTGATGTGTTTTTAAAGACAAGTAAAGGCAGTACTGAAAAGTAAGGCACTGACAACTGTGATATTAGGGAGTACAGTCCTGAATTACCATAGATCCTTGGTACAACAAGAATATAGAAAAAAATACACGACTGAGTAGGGGTGACTTCTCAGCTCCCACCCATATTTCTTGACTCTCAAACAGCACTGTATCAGGTACTCTGTCAGAATATTTTTGCTTTTTGCTTCTAATGGAATCACAGAATAGTCACTGATTAATCAAAGCAACAAAAACTAAAATTTTCTTAGCTTAAACAGATTGTTTTTTTCAAGCTGGAGAAAGTACATAATTAACTGTCTGCACTATTTATACTGGCTTCATTGCGTGGTGATCTGATCCTTGAAGAAAGATAGTAACAGATGAATTGAGTAATTGATTAACATAGAGGGAAATTATTAAAATTCCATCAACTCTTTAAAACAAATGTTTGCTATTTCAAGGTGAAAAGGGAAACCTGTCTTGTGTTGACTGATGCCACTTCTATCTCCTGGGATGAATGAGTCTCTAAAGTTACTCGGACTTCATATTATGCAGAGATAAAGTACAGTCAACCATGAATTCTCATAAAATGACCTGACTCATTAAACAATGCTTAAACACCACACGTCCTAAATCTTCCACTGATTAAGTATTCAGAAGATGTTGGGCATCAACAGAAAAGTAATAGGCTGTAAGACTACATGATCAGGGTAGGACAGACAAGCTGGTATTAAATCAGAGCTGAAATTTGACCTCATTGCAAAATCTCCAGCTCCAAGGAGGATATTGTGAAAAGTGACGCATGACACTGCATGGCCAAAAACAGCTCCCAACTGCTATAGGAACACATTCCCACTGATATTTAATATCTATTTCAAATCTGGCTTGGATCTTTTTGACAAAGAAAATTGTGACACATCACAGATGAGTTTCTCATTATGCTGGGCAGTAGTTTGAAAGATCAGTTGTCTGACAAGAACTTCTCAAGTAACTCAAATAACAAGCATGTAAAATCTTTGTCATGCTAGATTTCCCATAGTTATATAACTAAATTTCTCTGGAGAGAAGCAAGGGAGGACACAAGACCACACACACCCCATAAAGATGTGCTATTAACTGTGTAAATTAAGTCAGTTATAAAATAATCTCATTTGGAAGGAACCTTTGGAGGTGAACTTGTCCCATCTCACGTTCATAAAAAGGCTATTTTCAAAGTTAGACTGGGTTGCTCAGGGCCTTGCCCAGCTGAGTTCTGAAAATCTCCAAGGACAGAGCACTTAATTACTCTCACTCCAGTTGTTCTTAAGTCCAATTAAGAAAGTGACAATTGTCTCCTGTTCTTTTGGTGTTCACATCTGAGAAGCAATCGTTTCCACGTGCTCCACAATGTCTTCATTATCATTTGGCAACTCAGAACTGCCCCATCCACTTCTTCCTTTCCTTATTTCACACCCTCCAGTCCTCAAATGTTTCACTGAATTTCAGCTGTACTTTCTTTCTCAGACTTCATAATCCAAGATAAAGCAGCTACAAACAAGTTGTAACTCAAGGAGAAGTAAGTCATTATTAATGTGTTTCAAACATTTTAGTGCTTCTTACACCGGGAAGACATGAGGAGAAGCACCAAACCATCCTTTTCTTAACAACAAATACCTGTAATGAAGTACCCAAAAGGCATGCACTCTTTCTGCAAGAGTGAGGTTGGTTTATCAACAAATTCCATCTCACAGCAGTTTCAGAATCAAAAAAAATCACAAAATTGCAGGGATTGGAAAGAATTTCTGAAGATCATCGAGTCCAACTCTCCTCCCTACAGTAGGTTGTACAGGTAGGTGTCCAGATAGGTCTTGGATATCTCCAAAGAAGAAGACTCCACAACCTCTCTGGTAACTTGTTCCAGTGCTCTGTCACCCTTACCTTAAAGAAGTACTTCTGCATATTTGTGTGGAACTACCTATGTTCCACTTTTTGGCCATTGCTCCTTGTCCTATCACTACACACCACTGGAAAGAGTCTGGCCTCATCTAATTGCCTCCCACACTTTAGGTATTTATAGACATTGATTAGATCCCTCCTCAGCCTTCTCCAGGCTGAAGAGCCCCAAGTCTTTCAAATTTTCCTCTTAAGGAGATGCTCCCAAACATCTCTGTGGCCCTCTGCTGGGCTCTCTCCAGAAGTTCCCCATCTTTCTGAACTGAGGAGCCCATAACTGGACACGGCACTTCAGATGTGGCCTCACTCGGGCAAAGTAGAGAGGGAGGACCACCCTCCCTTGACCTGCTGGCCATGGTCTTTTTAATGCACCCCAGGATACCATTGACCTTCTTGGCCACAAGGACATACTACTGGCTCAGGGTTACCCTGCGGTCCAACAGAATACCCAGGTGCTCCTCCACAGGGCTTCTTTTCAGCAGGTCAGCCCCTAACATGTACTTCTCCTCAGGTTGTCCTTCCAGTGTGTCAGCCACTCCTCGCAACTTCATATCATCAACAAACTTCATGTGGGTGCACTCTACCCCATCATCCCCGTTATGATGAAGATGTTGAACAAGACCAGACCTAGCATGAACCCTTTGAGAACACCACTAGCTACAGGCCTTCAACTGATCACAACCCTCTGAGCTCTGCCAGTCAGCCAGTTTTCAATCCACCTCACCATCCACTCAACTATCTCATACTTCCCAAGCTTCACTTGGGAAGAACCAGCACTCTTGATGAAAGTCTTCCACCACAACAAAACAAACAACAAACAAAAAGGAATTTCTATAAAATATTGCAGCAAACCTATGTATTTCATCCGAAGAAAAGAAAGAGGGATTACATACTGGATAAACACTGTGACCATGCAGAAAAAATTCTGTTATTTGTTCCTGGGTTTTTTTTTGTTTGTTTTTAATTAACATGCCCATGTTTAATTATTTTCACTGTCTTCCAAGAAGGAAAAATCAATCAGAAGACAGGCTTCTTCTGGTTATATTTATAAGAGTGGTAGCCTCCTGCAAACAATATAACAGTTACAACTCTGACTCGAGTCCATAAAGTGATCTGAGAAACGGCATTCTGCCTACCTCACAATAAACAAAACATGACTTTTCACATTGGTATAGCGCTCTTCCAGCTCAAAACAACAAATAAATTATTTGATAAGCACTTCTCATCACAAAAGTTACATCCCCATCAGGAGCTTGCAGGAAGTGAGAGGCTTCAAACTATATCAAATGGAAATCATGCAACAGTCATTTCTGGTGTCTTCGGGTCTTGTTTTGTTTTGTTTTTTAAGAATGGGAATGATTTACTTAGAAAGTGTATTTTAATTGCTTCAATTTAGCAGCAAAGGGAGAAAATAAGTAAGCTTTTATAACGCTAAAGACATAATAGTGAATGCGCTGGCGAGGAAAAATCCTTACACAACAGAAATAAATTACAACTAACAAGAAGTTTGCCAATAGATTACTTTGCAGTGATAAATGACCAATAAGTAAATAAATGAATACCAGATACATAGTTTTTTCCATACAGAGCCTGGTCAGTTTTGTTCATGGGGCACAAAGCTACCGTGGCAGTGTTTCTACTTCAAATGACCATCTTCCAAATGATACTATCGAAAGTGGCTTAGTGGCTTCCGCTGTGCTGGAACTGAAAGAGCTATTTACCAAAGCCATTTCAGAATGCAATGAAATGGAGATTGTTTTTAGAGAAGACTACAGATTAATGGCAGCAAGATCCTCTTCTGCACCCCAAATGAAGAGTAATAATACTACCATGCAACAATTCAGGTGAGGATGACAATTAGCAAGCCAACATCATGCACACTTCCCATTGTCTCTCTGTCTAACAGTTTCACATTAAGTTTTAAGTGATCCAGGAAACATCACTTATTTTGTGCATACTGTCCCAAGAACTGCTAAAGCTGCAAACTGATGATTACAAGCAAACAGCTTGCACTAGCTGTTTCTAGCAACAAAGCAGGTAGGAAATAACTGAGGACGGGAGGGAAAAAAAACCCAAAACATTCTCAATCAGCCAAATGCAAAATGAATTAGGAAAAAAGTCTGACAACACACCCTAAAAAGACATCTTCCACCTCAACAAAAAAGACATGTCTGTGCATACATTTTCACAATACAGATAACTATCAGTGGTCAAATTCTTTGCTCAATTTCTGAAAATAAATGTTAACTCCTGTTGAGAAGGGTTTAAAAGAAATTATAATGAGTTGATCATTATTAAAAGAAAATTAAGTTCTCTGATATTCTACATTTAGAAAGTTCAAATAGTAAAAGAGGTCTAGCCCTATGATCTTCACTCATAGGTGATGGAAACTGCAAGGACACTAATGATGACAAGGCCAACAGCTGAGCAGAGTCAAAAAAATGCAACTGTAGTGAAAAAGCAGCATCCGTTTCTCCTCTGCTAGATGCGTAGAAAAATATATATATATCTGATACTGTAAGGGAAAATGAGTACTGTCAACGTATTATCATGAGTTGTGAAAACTGAGCTTTGCTAAATCTGAGCATCACCAAGATCCATGCTAGGATTAGTTACTGTCTTCACACACATCTCCTCTGGAAGTTGGCCTTATTAATTAAATCACATTCAAGTGCAATTCTGTAGAAAACAATCTAATTTTGATTGCCCACAATCAATTCCTGGGTCTCCCTGCTTGTGAAAGTCCCTCTTCCTAGTTTGGAATAGCTGTAGTTCATAGAGCTCTGAAATGGACTGCAAAAACATCACTCAGGTACATGAGACACAAGTTGCTGATACATACCTGCAGAAGTCTGATTGGTGGTTCTTCTCAATTCCTACCACTGCCAAAAGGTTTGCAATTCTGTAGAATCATAGAATCATAGGGGTTGGAAGGGACCTCAAGAGATCATCGAGTCCAATCCCCCTGCCAAAGCAGGTTCCCTACACCAGGTCGCACAGGTAGGTGTCCAGAAGGGTCTTGAANAATGTCGGTTCTGAATGTGTGTAGCACACATTTATACTCCAGTTTATTCGTTTAATTATATGGTCTGCATCTTCAGTTTTGGTAATTATACATTTAGCAAGCAGATGCAAAGACTAACATGCAAGTTGCAGTATGTTATTGCCTGGGCAAGTGGGTAAAAAGGAGAAGAAACATGCCAAGATGCTGAACCTTTTCATAAATCACTTTCACAAAGTAGTCACAAAGAAAGCATTTATCTTAAGCTGAGTAATTTAGTTTAGCTCTGCTCTGCTTTCCAGTTGAAATTTAAACTCTAGCACTGAAAGGAATGTACTAAACCTGTTCCAAAATGACCAGATGTGCAGAATCAGCCACCATTCACACCACTGATGAACAGCTGCAGCCAAGTTTTGACAAAGGCAACGCTGCAGTTTAGCGCTGACAGACAACATCATCTGAATTATAAACAAAATATGTGCTCTGGTTAAAACAACAACAACAACAACAAAAACAACAAATAACCGAAAAATGATAGGGAAATGGCAGGAATACCTTCAATAGCCACAAAAAACTAATGCTAAGTTGCACTGGCAGAAAGACTACCATCATCTTCCACAAACACACAGGGACCGAATAGCTGGGGCACACCTATTCAACAGAACCCTAAAAATCAGTATTGCAATTCAAATCCCAAGAGCACTTCTGACACACATCTTCCCACAGTTTCCCCTCACCATACCTGGTCCCACACTGCAGCGTGTTTAATGCATTCTCACTGCATGGCTACATTCAGCCTTCAAGCTGTGATGGCAGAGAATCTGAAGCAGCCCTCTCCTCCCCAGAAGGATACTCAGCAGGGATACCAGGACTTTATTAACCACAGTTTCACTCTACAGTATACCCTATCAAGCTCCACTACAAGCTCATGCAGGACATGTCCACACAAGGATATGTCATTTAGTTGTGCACAACCAGTGCAGATCAACACTTGGTGCAGGGAGTCACCAAAGCTGGGGGTCTACATGGTGGTTAGAAGAAGGTAGAATGGCATAAATGTACCACAAATGCAAATGTTAAAATAAATAAATAAAAGACCTCCTTGAGTATTCTTCAAAAGTAAACCTCCTTCTGAGCTTTGAAAAACTATACAGAGGTTTACACTGACAGACCAACTTTGTGATTGTTATGCATAGCACATACACAAGTAGTTTATACCTACTGTCAAGCCTTAAAGACAGACAAATGAGATTAGCAGCAGTCACTGGGTAAGCACTCAGAGGCTACTGAAATGGCTTTTTTTTTGTTTGAATCACTGTAGGAAAATACAGGTTTCAACACATCCTCCATTCTAGTCTATTTACTTGCCCAGTCATTTACATCTGGAAAAAACACCATCTTGATCATCTTCTTTACAGCCCAGGCCAACAAGTCCTCCCTAGAGCTACCCCTGTGCATGACAGCCACAGGACTTTTGTGGTATGTCCTACTAAAAGCAGCACTTGAAGTGTACAGGAAAACCAGAGTATAAGACATGCCACCCCACCGGCCACACAGAAGGAGGACTCGAGAAGGTTCTGGAGACTGCATGATATAGCCATAAGAAAACAGAGAGGTAAGGTAGGGCCCTGGTGCCTATAAGCCCACCTGCAGAAAGGAACATGGCGAAGACCATGATAAGAGTGGCCAAGCACCAGCTTCTGTGCTCCAAGACCTTCTCATAAAGGCTTCCACCAATCCAAGTGTGGACTGTTGGCAGCATGTGGGAGATCATATGCAGGTTTAATATACAACACATGCATAGTCAAGAGTGATCAGATGCCACTGTTTCTACCTACTAGTTACACATATGCTTCAATTTTTAAGGCAAGTTTTATAGACAGCATTATTTAACCTTGGTTCAGTCAACTAACAAAAAGTGAAGGAGGGGGCATTCATTAAAAGGATGTTCTTTTTGTTTAAAACAACCCTGACTTTGCACTGGTGTATTGTTCTAAAATATTCATCCATTACCTTATAATAAATTAAGAAACTCAAATTATCTATCTTCTTAAAATAGCGATGTAAATCGCATGTCTAATACAACCACGTGCAGATTTAGCACGAAGGATATCTATAGCTCAGTCAACATGTTGTAAGTAGTTACTGGACAGCCAATGCTCCAGAGCACACACTTAGACTGCAACTCTTTCAGATGAAACTGAACTATGTGCCACAGGACTGCTCTGAGATTTGAACCGAAGCGCAGGGTGAGAGGATCAAAAATGAAACACAAATGCAGAAATGTGTGCAAACTGCAATGTCCATTTACTTCACTATGGATTTCCTTTCACGCTTTCAATTTAAAGTGTTTGGGTTTACCCTCTCCTCTAATTCCACTGCCAAATAGTTCTGCCTACAGTTCAGGAGAATTACAGTAATTCCCTCCAGTTTTTCCCATCTCATTTTCCAGCTTTGCATAGTAACTCAAGCTGCTACCAGCAGGGCATAGCTGAAGAGAGCATGGGGGCTTCTCTGGATTTGCCTCTCTTATTAAAGCATTAGATTATTTGCATGCTTATTCGCAACACTTCCTCTTAGGAATGCAGTACCGAGTGCAGCCACTGCAAGACAGTTTATTTCAGGAATATACCTCCATCTGTATCAGAAATCTTGCTCTGTACATAGATCAAAACAACGCCTCTCATGACGTGTAGCAGAGGAACACTTTTCAGATGAGCTGCTGGACCTTAATGGCGATTCACAATCAATCACAATTCGACCTATCCACAAAGAGGGTAGCCAGGAGATCTCTGCCTGCTGACTCATCGATATGACAATCTTAACCAACAGTAGGGCAGTGCTTTTCTTCACAGGTTACTACTGCTTTCAGGTCAGAAGACATATTTTCAGAGATCTCTATTTAAAGGAAAATAATCCTTTCAGCTTGACACTCCCATTTATCCTCTGACAAATTTAAAAAAGAAAGAAAGAAGCAGCACAGTCATTAACATTTAATAAAAACAGTCATAATGTGCACCTTAAAGTATGTCAAAGCTTTACTTAGCTACCATGCTCAATAATAATGCATCTTCTCTCACTGCAGCACGTCTTCAATTGAGCTCATGGACAAAAAAAAGAAGGAAGTGTTAGACAGTGACAAATATTCACGCACACATACAGAGGTTCAAAGTCGTGGTAAATGAGCATTCAAACATTCTGCTGCAAATTGAGTCACATTCCCCTCCAAAATAGCATTTCACCTACATTAGGCATAATTTAAGGAGAAGAAAAAAAAAGAAAAGAAAAAGATTTACACATATGTAATCGGACGCTCAAGAGTGTGACTAACTTGAAAATTATGTCCAGATCTTTTGACAAATTTGACAGCTGTTCTGGAATAAATCTTTTCTCCTCTTTTCAATCCTTCTTTCTTCCCCTTTTTTTGCTCTAACAGATGCTTTCATTCTGTTTTGCTTTTTTTTTTTTTGTTTCTCCTCCTCTCTTCAGTTACAGTCGGAGGGAGGGAGGGAGGAAGCGTAGGGTGCTAATGCACAAAGCGGTACTTGTTAAAAACTGAACATATCCAGGCAATTCGCCAGATTTAATTCCAAAGATCCCGCTTGTGATTCTATGCTAAAATGGAATATAGCATTGTTCTGTTCATAGGACACTGTGTCTTCTATGGAAGAAGGGTTAAAAACAAAAGGACAAAAACCAGCTTGACACTCCCCCCTGCTCCAAATGCATACTTCATTCCAGAAAATGCCATATTCATAGGCCTCCAGCCTTGTTAGAAATAAATCAAGCAGCAAAAAAACAAGATTACCTCTCCAACATCATGAGAAAACATCATTGAAGTTTATTGTGGACACAGTAAGAGCCAAAACGGGGTCACATTCTGCTGCTTTTATCAGATCCGCTGCATTCAATGTTTGGATTTGGACCTTGCTGCAGTGAAAACCATTCTTTAAGAAAGGATATTAGGATCCGGCCTGAAAACATTCCGTCCTTGAAAAACATAAAATATTGACAAATGTTCCCAAATTCTCTTTGTCTGGACTCACTTCTTTACTGTGAGGGTGACAAAGTCCTGGAACAGGCTGCCCAGAGGGGTGGTGGAGTCTCCTCTGGAGATATTCAGGACCCCCCAGGATGCTTTCCTGTGTAACACCTAGTGTAGGGAACCTGCATCAGCAGATGAGCTCCCCTACAATTCTGTGACTACCTCTTACTTTTTCATAAAACAACCATCACTCGGGGCTAGAGAAGAGGCTACTCAGGTGAGGAACTTCTCATATACATAGTTCAGCTGCTCTAAAACTAAGATTAAGATAATTTCATGAATTGAGAAGGAAGAGAAGGAGAGATTAATTGTTCTTAAAATCTTAAGAAATAACAGTCACACACGTTCTCTCCCACAGCTTGCCACATAGCCTGATTCGGGCAGATATTAATTAACCTTAAGAAAATAAGCAGTAGGAACAAATACTAACTTGTGAAATGAGCACAACAGAACTCTAAATTCCAGATGATTTATGCTTTGTTTAGCATTAGATACCCAACAGAAAAATGCATATACTGACATACAAAGTAAAAATATTTTAAGCCGTATGTGCATGTTGCATGCAGTGATCCATACTGCACTGATGTGGTCCAAAACAAAAATCTGATTATGCTTCCCATTTGGACCACTTTTCCTTTTTGACTTACATGCAAGAAGCGCTTATTTTCCCACGGCTTCCCACTTTTCCCATGCACAGCCTTTCTCATCTCTACTGCCATCCCCTTGCTCATTGTCCGCCCCCTCTCCTCTTCTGCTGAGTTCCTGAGGCCCCCAGTTGCAAAGGGATTAGCACCTCATGACGGCTCACAGCAGATGTTCCTCTTTCCCATTCCAGATGTGGGGTCCTTGCTGTCACTTGAATTACCACTAAGAGGGCACAGCTAACTTTGCTTGCAGAGCACAAGGATTCATTTTCAACAATGTGTAGGCAAAGCAAGAAGGGATTGCATATCTCAGGGCCAAGGCAGCTTGAAGAACTTCTCCATTTAAGACCCACCAAGCACATATACACTAGGAAGATCTGTCAGCCAGATCTTTCTCACGTAACAGAGGCAGAGGTCCCTCCATCACTTAGATTAAGGTGCAACTCAGCCAACCTACGTAATTACAGAAAGCAATAATGGGCTGGGTTGCAGCCAGGACATATTTCTTCTTCATATGAAGCACCAGATGAATCTGAAACAGCAACATGAGGTTGGGTTTTTTAGCTTCCCCTGCGCCCCCGACCCCAGGGTTGCTTTTTTGTGGTGTTTCTGGGTTTGGGTTTTTAGGTTGTTTTTTGTTGTTGTTTATTTTTTTGCTTTTTTAAATGATGAAAGAACTATGAACTTTAATATTTAAACAAACTTACATAGAAACATGGACAGAAAAGATAATGTGCCAGGCTCTTTCCTCAGCCGCAGCCTGCTTCCTCTTCCAACTTTCTGCTTTATGGTTGCAAGAGAAGCTAAAGGGAAAGGATTTATGAGCCTTTTCAGACACTACATTTTGTGAGGTTTTGGATACACACTGTGACTGAAAACACTAAGAACAAACACGAATTAAGCCTGCAACACTAAGTCATATTTTTTCCACATAGAAGCCTCTTCAGCATCACCTTCCATTCAGACACCACAGCATCCTAAGATAATAATGACCCTTGAAGCATTCCATATACACGAGCAAATGAAACAGAAGCAAACCAGAAGAATTCAACCCATTTGCTCAAAGCCACAAAATAAAAAAAAGCAGGTACAGATATGACTAAAACTTTATGTAAATCACAGGACATTTGCCACTACAACATATTGCCTTAATGAATTGCTTCAGATTCTGCCAACTCAATATGCTCATTCCTGTAAAAATGCACTTGGGAAATTCTCAAGAACGTTTTCATTAGACTGCACTTTCTGCGGTAGAAAGCACAATTTTACCTCTGGCTAAAATACACAAAATTTGTATTAAAAAGCAAGACTAACTTGAAGGGTTTTACAGTAACCCTTCAAACTCTTCAACTGCTATACACGATTTCTGTTCTTCAACGGCCAATACATGCAAAATCCACTTACCTCTTCCATTATGTTTTAGGACACCGTTCTCTTGACAATTTTAACTGCTAGGAAATCTTGTTGACATGTTGTCTGCTGACTCAGTAAAATTACGCTGTCTCTGTCTTACATACATATTGAAGTTTAAACATTTTTACAAATGATCTTATGTTCCAAATTCCCATACTGCTGGTCTCCAAGGTAATTTTTTGTCGGTTCAAGATTTAAGAGAGTGGTTGTGCATAGTTTGTTGGTTTTGGTTATCGTTTTTTTTCCATTTCTTTAGGAGAGGACATTAAGTTCAACCTTCTCAAGCACTTCTAAAACACTCTGCTTTGTAACAAAGCATTTATTTCCCAGCCTATCACAAAAAAATACCCCTGCTCCTTCTTCAGTAACCCTACTGCACTCTTCTTAAAACAAATTAACTTGTGCAACTTTGATAAGATGGTGTATTCAGAAATACTTTTTATGCCGCTGACACAGCACGAGTTGCTTGCAGACTGCTCACTCAGACTAAAGAATCTGCTGCAATGATGGGAGGCTGAGCAGAGTCAGCCCTTTCCTGAGC
This sequence comes from Odontophorus gujanensis, assembly GCA_013399175.1. Classification (NCBI taxonomy): domain Eukaryota; kingdom Metazoa; phylum Chordata; class Aves; order Galliformes; family Odontophoridae; genus Odontophorus; species Odontophorus gujanensis. The sequence goes on from VXAB01002284.1 coordinate 507,258, forward strand.
TTCTAAGCCAATGTGTTATGCAGAAGAAACACTCAGCAGGAGTGGGTCACCATTTCTCATAAACTGTTATTTGCTGCTTTCTAACACTTCCTTTAATAAAAGCATGTGAATTTCTTCGCATCACCATTATGGCATTGATTGAAGAATACACTGCGAGCCTCTTACTTCCCTAGGAAAGCAAGGGTTTCATCCTGACCGCCTTAAAGTGCAGTCCAGTAGTTGCCAGCTCTAGTGACGGATCTTGTCTTGAAGCATAGCGACATGTATGGAGCAGAGCTTAATCCTTATCTGCTTTCCTATCCAAACTGCAGCAGCTATCAGCAAATACCAGAAAAAAAGGGCTGGATGGTCTGAGAATTTTAAGCAGCATACCACAACAACATATCACCTCTGCAAGAGAGCGGCGGCCAGCAAAGGACTCAACCAGCTGCATGGAATTGCAGTCATCAACCCAGGTTAGCGAATTTCCTAGTCACCCACTGCATTCGTTACTGATTGCATTTCCATTTTAGGTTGATCCCCGTTTAAAAGCTAAGCACGCTTTTTGAAACTGTAGCAAACGTTAACATGACCCTTTTTCCCATATTGTTTCCTACAATGTCTACTTTCCAAGAGGACTAGACCATAAGATCAGAGTGAGCATCAGCTCTGATGAGTGAGATGCAAACCCATGAAGCAGTCCCTGCTCCCAGCTTTTCACACCCTAAGCATAAAGTGACAACTGCCAGATATAACATTTATATTTTAAGAAAACATATATATATATGTATATTTATATATTTTAGAGGATCGACATGCAGCGGAAGAATATTTCTGACTGTTTATTTACACAGCAAGAAAATGCCTCTGAGAAAACAGAAGAAAGTTCCTTACTTCTCCCTTCTCACAGGAGACGTTTCATATAAAAAAATCCTTCTATTAAAGAAATTCCACAGTCACTGTAGAGCAACACTGCTGTGTTTATAGCATCACTTTGTTTTAAAAAGGCACAGTTTCTGCCACCTAGCTGTTAGATGTAGGCTTCTGTTCACCTACCTACAGGAGGCTCAGCATTCTAGAGATGAAACTTTATTCACATATAATGCAGTTTTCAAAGTATGTATGAAAGCATGACTTCATACTACTTAGTGCAAGTGTAAGGGGAGCCCTCTACTATGACAAATCACCTAGGAAGGCTGCAGTTAAAGTACTTGTTAACACTTCATTACTGAAAAATTAACAGGCATTTGGGGTTCTCTTTGGATTTTCAAGGAAGACTGAAAAATGCAACTCTGACAAGCACTGCCCCCATATTCCCCTGCAGTCTCAGCAATCAATTTATCACCTCGGAACAAGTCGTCATCTGGGAGAAGCACTGTTTTCAATTAAGTATAAGCACGTTCAATGTATTTTGCAACCGTGAAACCGTATATACCTGCGATTATACTTGCAACTATGGAAGCCTGTAATTTATATTACAGACCTCACCACAGAACAAACCTTTACTTATTAGAGTGAATTTGATTGCTAAATGGAAAACAGTGGTAATGAGAATTGCAAATAGAAAGTTTAATGACACTCTAGAAAAAAAAGTTTCAACTTAAAGCTACTATGCGTGTTAGCCCTTCCTAGCTCAAATTATGTGTTACAAATCAGTAATCATGCTTTCATGAGTCATTTCTATCCATAACCTTAACTATTTGAACCTAAGTTGCAGTGTTACATCATTTCCATGAGAGCCATCTCCTGCCATAGGAGTGATCTTCAATCACGATTTCCAAGATAGTGTTCGTAAGTATGAAATATAATTTGTTGATCTTCCTATTTGATAATGAGCAGAAGCTTTTGATTATAGTACTACGTATTTCTGTAGTTGCTCACCTGAAAGATAAAACCAAGGAAATACTTCACTTGGTCTTTAATGGACTGCGACAGTCAAACTGAAAATAGTGCTAGCCATGCTTTACGAACCATTCCAAACCATTTGGAAATGGTGTTGGTGGCAAGCCTGTGCCACCAGCAAACTGTATACCATGACACACTACAAGAATTATTTACTGAAATAAAAAAGCATTTGGTTTCACATTTTAGCCTATTTTTTCATACAGGTAGTTCACACTTCCAACTGCACTCACTGCCTCTATCTGCAACCTGCCATACAATTGGAGAAGGAGGAGGGCAGCGTGGAACATGACAGGAAGATAAGCAATTTGAGATCTTCAGGTATCTACTCCAGAGCTATCCCTGTTATTTTTAAAAGTACTTGTGTGAGTGTTACCTGCTGAAGGAACATTTTGTAGAAGTTGACCTCTAAAAAAAAAAAAATTAATGCTTTCATTTTTTAAGCTCTTTACCTAAAACAAAGCAAAATCAAGTTTACTATGCAACATTTAGGCAACATCACCTAGCTCCGGGTCCTCCTATTTCTAACCAAAGGCAGCACCTGCACAGAACTACTTCAGATCTTAAAAAAAGAAAATTGCTAATATTTCGCTCTTAGGTTCCTTTAGGGCAGCAATCAATAAGTATCTAGTAAATGATTACTTTCTAGCTTTAAATACACCATTGACTCAGCCTGCTTTAGATAAAGAGTTGCATAAACTACTTGTGTTAACTGAAAGAAGTTCAGCTGAATGATCTTCAAATTAAAGATTCCTGCACCTGATGTCCACTGAGGCTCTTTTTACTGAAATGGACTTTTTTTCTTAAATGAAATTTGCATGTGTGGAGCTTACTGCCAAAAAGAAATTAAAAAGAAAAAGAACAAGAAGGAAGAAGAAGAAAGACCTATATCGAGGCAAATTGAAACTTATCAAAATAGCCCAATTAACACACTGCCTACAGTAGGCAGTATGTAAGCCATTTAGCATTGAAAATCCACAGCCTCCAGCATTTCTGCCATCATGTTAATTACATTTACTAGGGGCTGAGCAGGTGGCAGCAGTAAGATTTGAAAAGACAATCCCTTAATGCGAAGGAGTATAACACCTACAGAAGCTGCACAGAGCAAAAAAGATATCTATGCAATTATTTCCCAGCACTGTAAATTAATTGCATGTCTAATTTTAGGCACAGGGCTTTCCTGGAGCTTTACACCTTGTCATAAAAAGGCTGCAGGAGACAAGAAAGGAAACTCTCTCCTTCCAAAGAGAGTGGGTAGGCCTGCACTGGGAGCAGGCCTCGGTGGTGAGTGGTGAAGGTAGAGATCCCCAGGTGGTTCCAGTATTGGGCAGATGCCATGCATGGCCCAGTCAAACACATTTTTTATTTCACAGAATCATGGGATCATTAAGGTAGGAAAGACCACTAAGATCATCTAGCCCAACCATCAATCCATCACCACCATACCACTAAATCACGTCACTACATCAAGCCACGTTGTTACGGCTTTGAGGAAGGAAAACAGTGCTGGTATGCAGAGTGCAGCATTGATTAACAAGCACTAACTTTTGGCTCAACAGAACCCAGTTGAGCCCCTTGGGCCTATCTGACCCACTAACCACTGCTTCCTAACTACTCTGCTATGGCAAAGTCTGACTGAAAAATGCAGAGCTTGCAAAGCAGAAATATATGACGCTTACGTCAGTTTTGCAAGGATTTCCTTAACAACGTTACTGTGAAACGCCCTGTTCCCCCACCCTCAGATTTACTGGTTTTAGATTAAACATTTGTAACAAGGACATAGTAACTAACGGAGCCTCATTAGTGACTGACCAGGGAAAGCATGGAAGTATCAGATAAGCTTATTGCATTGCTCAAATGCCAGCAATTATAGCAATTTCTCATTTCTCTAAGGGGAAAAGGCAGGGAAGAAGCACAGGGTATTTGGAAAGCTGCAAAAAAAATAAAAATAATAAAAAAAATGATGAATCTCTGTGATGTTAGGAGAAAACACTTTTCTTCCAGATATTCTGTCTGTTCAAATAAGCATCTCCTACCAAAAAGATTATCCCCATTTATTTCCCAGAGTACACAAGTATTTCACATGCTCTTGAGGTTTGTACAGGTTTTGTGCTTTCCTATGGAACTGCATCAGCAAACCCTATACCAAAGATAACAGCACAAAAAAGCAGAGGCAGATGATGTGGAATAGAGTTAGTATTCTTCTTTACTAAGCAAGAGCAAAGATGCTAGCATCACCTAGGAAAAGGGGCATGCCTTGCTACTTACAGTGCTGTCACTGAGGCCTGACACTGGCCTGAAGATCTAAAGCAAGCAGAAAAAGTTGAAACTTTTCAAGATCAAAACAACAACAACAAACACATAGAAGAGGGAAAACTTAAAATAAGTACCAGCCACTAAGTGGTCAGAAATCAAACGGCAAACAAAAGTCTCCAAAATAGTAGCAGGTCTTGTGACATTTTGAGCATTCAAGGACTACAACAGACAATGGTTGTATAGGAGCTAGAACAGACACTGAAGATTTTGTGGTGCCCAAGAACAATACTCCCACAGCCCTACGGAAGGATGCTAATCAGCCTTCTGCATAGAAAGCAAGGAGACAAGAGGGTATATCCTCTCTAAAGAGTGTGAAACATCTCTTGGGTAGTAAAGGTTAATGGTATCTTCCAAAAAACCTACTCTTAAAAAGGGAAAAAGGACAGGCATGCTTAGAGATTATCAACGCTCCATCATTTCACAGGAATGAAGAAAATTATGCTTAGTGAACTCTTAACTTCTTTTGCTTTCCAAAATAAGTTAGAAACAGAAATAATAATTAAAAAAAAGCCACAAAACAGAACAACCAAACCAAACAACAAATACAAAATAACGAAAACAGTTTGGTCTAAACCACAGCACCTCTGTACAACTCACACGTTTGCTTTCATTTCCAATAGCTTCCAAAATGAGGAAATATCCAGTATAAGTCTTGAAACCAAGGACTGGTTTCACTTCACTGCAGAGACAATTCCCTCAGAGGGAAAAAAAAAATAAGTCATGTCACAATGCATGTTTCAAAATTTTTTTTCAATGAAAGACAGCTTTAATTTCTTAGCAGAGAAAGATCTTTCTAATATAAGTATCCTGCTTGTCTGGATTAATGAAAACAACAAAAAAGTTTCCTACTGTTTTTTGTTCTTCTGACAACATCAACTTCTTAACCACTGTGAAACCATGGTGGAAAAAGAAGACTATCTGATCCAACACCAGATGGCACACCTACAGTGGGCCTTACCACATCCCTGTACCACGTAGCACAAGGCAGGGCCACTGGGGTAGCTGGGTCATCTCCAGAGATCAATCTGGAAAACCATTTCAGCAGCTTTCAGTGGGATCTGACAGAAAAATGCTTTAGAAAACGTAATACAGCTTCAGCATGGTGGACGATGACATGTCTTGCTAACTGAGGCCTAATAACAAGACAACTTTCTCTAAGACACTTCTTTTTAAGAAGTTTTACTGCAGTTTTCTGATGAAAACTCATGTTTGAGCTCCCACGGTTTGAGACTAAAACTGTCTTATTCTCTTGATTTTTCCTGAGGTTCCTACATATGTATACAGAAAACAATTTCCTCCAATCCCAAAGAACTTGAACGCAATATTGGGGGGCTGGACTCTATGATCTCTTGAAGTCCCTTCCAACCCCTATGATTCTATGATTCCTCCAAGTCTTGCTTTGTTTTCTAAGCATTTCAGACAACATGCCATAGTGTTCCTTTTCACACCTCATTTTCTTCACCTGCAGCCCTGTCTCTCTAGAGTTTAGCTCCTATGAGGCAGTGGCAGCCATCAGTGAGCCCAGCAGTTTGCACCACTGCCCCAACAGCATCCCACCACGGTGCATGGTATGGGTTGGCCAAGCCCCTCCTGTCCCTACAGAGATGAATGGCCTCAGTCAGGCGCTAACAGGTGCTACCTAGATGATATTACTGAAGGGAAGGGAAAGATTTCACAAAGTAAAATACCGTCAGAGTCAATAACCATGCCCTAATTCAAACCAGGCTCTTCTAAATCCGTTCAGGTTAATTTTAATTACTGTACAGCTCTTTCTGGGCATAAGCCAAAGGGGTTCACAGCAGAAACGCAGCAATCACTTAGGAGGCAGGAAGCTGCTGTGCTGATTCTATAAGCATCATGACCTGAATTAATTAGTACGTAGTGCCCCACGTTTACTTAAATCATCTCCAGCTTCTACAGTCCTGATCTCACATTGACGGTCACCACAGCTACAAGTGAAACAAAGGGCAGCGGTAAAACCTCCCCTTGAACAGAGGGAAGTTTAGCATCATTGTATCAACCATAACAGTAAAGAAGCTAGACAGCTTAGGCAGAGCACCACCAGACATCCACACTGAGCAACTCTCACCCCACTGGGTACAAGGGTGTTGTTATGACGTCAAATACAAAGCCACCTCCTCAACAGGGCTTACTGTAAGTGTAGGGTATGTCAAGAGCATACACAAACACAAGGAGGATTGCTTTATCTAATGTTACTGTTAGATAAACAGTAACAAAAAAACAAAAAAAAAAGCCCATTCCATTGCTTTCGGGCAATAATAGGCACAAAGCAGCCACTAAGAGAAGAAAAACTAGCCTTATTTCACACTCAGTCCAGAAAGGATGTACAGTAGGACCATCCTCCAAACCCCAGATCTCAATACTTATATGCTGTTGAGCACCCACACGAGTCCCTGATCAACCACACCACTGATGCTGGCAGCGAGCACTCAGATAAAGATGGCTGTAATCCTGCTCTCCTCTCATCCTTCATGTTCTGTATCATTAACTTCAGTGCTTAAGAGAAACACAGCTGTCTTGGCAGGTCATGGTCAAGGAAGAAAGACTGTTTTGAAGATAATAAGAGCAAAAACTCCTTAAAAGCCTTGATGACCTAGGGGAGGGATTTAAAATTAATTGCCAGCATCTCCTGGCAGGAAGCACCAGCACGGTATGTCCTGCATGCCCTGGAATTCAGGCTGCTGTCAGCGGGGTGCTCCCCCCAGCTGTCCTCTGCAGGACAGACAGAGGTACACAGCAGCTGTCCTGCCTGAAGGCTTTAAGCATCACAGCTTTGGCTTCCACCAGAAAAGAAAGGATTCTGATGGAAGTCCACTTGTGACTACAGAAGTCACGTGACAGTCTGCAAGCCAAATCCTGAACGTCCTCAGACTCCACGTAGCAGTTAAGATCAATTCAGATTTGGGATACCGCTGTGATGTCAGCAAGTTGGCCTGGCAGCAAGAAAATACTACCAACACAGTAAATAAAGGCAATCATTTTTTCTCCTGTACTTAAGCTTGACTAAGGAGAAGAAATCTCTTTCTGTAAAGATACAAGTCTGATGCAAATGCGAAGCACAAGTGTTGGAGCAATGAAACATATGTCAAGGAAAAGCTTGACATATTTTCTGAGCAAGACAACAGAAAACACTTCATTTACAAGGTACATGCCCTAACAGAAGGGACATTTCACACGTACAGAAGAAGGCAGACTACTGACCATGTGGAAAGTGGGCACAGCAGTCACACTTTTCCTGATGAAAGCAAAAAGGCATGTTTTTCCTCCTACTGTTCTTACCACCCTCTTCCCTAAAAAACAAAGAGTTAAGGCACAAATATTTCCTTGAGGATGACAGTAGGTGAGAACTTAAGCAGGCATGATTGCATTGTCTGAATTTCCAAACCTGCATTATACCAGAGGAAAAAGAAAGGAACACTTCAGGATTTCACATGGTGGCTAGTAACTATTTCCCTCCCGTGTGTTCTTCAAAGCCCCTGGTAGAAGCCCCCCCAAGGAGTTCTGCACAGGGACTCATTTAGCACACGAGAGCAAAAAAGGAGCTACATTACCAAGCAGCTGCTGGGTGGTCTTTATAAATAAATAATAATAATTAAAAAATTATTTGGTTGCTGCTTGTTTGTTTTAAAAACAACTCAGGGATTTATTTCCACTCTCATCCCTCAGTTAAATTGTGAAATCATGGAATCATAGAACTGTTTGAGTTGGAAAGGATCTTTAAAGGTCATCTAGTCCAACTACTCTCTTTTCAACCATTTTGAAAAAAAAAAAAAAAAGAATATTCCCAATTCTCCAACTCATTTGAACAGAATTCTTTCTAAGGAGTGATGCAGACTTCTGGAAGTTGACTTCCATTACTGTGGAGGATCATTCTACACACAAGAAACAGCCATCTCATCTGAGATTGACTAATATAGCATTAAAAAAAAAAAAGTATTCTCAACCAAAAGCATTTTATCAGCGGAAGAAACAGAAGTGCTGACTGTGAATATGGTAGCACATTCCTCATTTCTTTTCTTTGTATGTTCTTTCAACAACAGAAAAGATTCAGCATACGGTAATTAACATATTTATACACTTGGCTTTAACAGCAGCTGGGGCATCCCCATTAACCTTGGCAACCACACTTAATATTCCATATGCACCAATGCCCTCCAGTTACTGCAGCAAGAGAAACCCAGGCCCTCAACAGCCCTCCAGGAAATCACTTCATTTTGATTTAAGAGAGCATCTTCTGACATTCTGTTTATTTTAAATCCGTTTCTTCCAACCTTCCCACTGTTTTCTTTCTCCAACAGGGGTACACCGCATACTTTGAAGCAGATGACAGCTAGCAGCTATCACAGAGAGCTGTCCTCCACAGAAAGCATATCTGCACATGCCAAGTGCATCGCCTGCCTGTGCCACAGCAGCTCCCACCTACTGCTCGTGGAACACACGTGTGAACACAGCAAGTGCCTTGGCCACCAGTCTGTTGAGAGAGCATTCAATGGAGGATCGAGTGTCGACACAAAATCGTCCGAAAGCAGGAGGAGATGGATCAGACAAAATCTGCCACTACGTGATGAAAAGCAACGAGGAAAACAAAACCATGGAACTACTACACCAGGGAGTATGCTTACTCACATTGCAACTGAGGGATGGGTATGAGCCAGAAGTGGAAACAAACACAAGTAATGGTCTCCAGAAAAGGAGCATTTAAGAGTACCTATCAAAAAAGTAAGGATAATAGGGACTGAGAACAACTTACCCACAGGCATACACCCTGTCCACAAACCTCAAAAGAGAAGCAGATCAGGAGGGAAGAACAAGGCCTGGCCATGAGGTCCAATGCTTTCTCCTCTCTGTGAGAAAGCCCCTAACCCACGCCAGAGAGCTGACTGTAATGGGGAACACACGTGACTGCTTGCAAGACAACTGCCATAGGAAGCCCCAGAAAATCCAGATAAAGTTTTACAAGAAAAAGAAAGATCATTTTAATGAAACCTACACACTATTTGAAGCTAAAATGATTGCAGTCTTGACGAAAGCTGCCACCTCGTTCATGCTTTCTTTTATTTCCACCCACTCCTCAAACAGTTACCTTCAGTCTGTCACGGCTGCTCTAAATTATTAGCACTTTCAAGTGACTTTCCTGCTTCCTGATTCTTTTCTGCCTCTCTGAGAGGAATAAGAGGAATCCGATATGTGGTAGATTATAATGAATTCTCAAACATGGTACTGCAAGCACAGTAGTGGCAGATAAGACCAAAAATCCTCGGAGCAGAATTGGTGGAGGAAGTTAAAGACAGAATATCTACTATAGGTTTTCTATAGCTCAAGTTTGAGGAGAAAAACAGGTATTTTCAAACTGAAAATAATTAAAGGGGGAACTAAAAATAACAGGTTATAAAAACAAAATTACTTACCCAGCTATTTTTCATGCCAAGCCATTATTTAAGTTCCTAGATGCTAGCTGAAACGTGGGATTTTCATCATACAAATACTGTGCAAGAGAAATTGCCATTTTAATTTCAGTCTGGAATGGGCAGCCCTGGCCAAATCAGTCAAGTATAGCAAAGCCCTCTCATTGTACTTGCTTACATCAAATTCTGGTTTAATGGAACATTTATCAGCTTTAGCACCTAGTAACTTCATTGGCTGGGAAGCAGGCAATATCAGATTATGCAACAGGTTTTGTTATATTCCTCTGGTGTGGTATGAGAAATATCTTAGAGATTTCCAGAGTCCTGGCTTTCGCACCAGCCCCCCTCAAAGATCCGGAGCAGATGTTGTAGGAAGTGGTGTTGTTTGGGCCACCTTGCAAACTGTGGGCTCTTGGCAGATGTGCTGGAGCAGCTCCCTGCGCCTGCACCGTGAGTTCTCGGCCTCATGTACTCCCATTAGTCAGCTCTTACTCCCAAAGTTTTGGCTTCTTCTTGTAATGCATGCCTAAGCAGCTCGAGAAAAGCATTTGATTTCCCACGAGGGAAGTTCCATGTGGCAAACTTGTTTTCAGCTGTGCTCCTTGCAAATACACCAACACTTCTTACACTTCTGTCCGAGGAAGGGAATGACATTTATGTCAACACAGTTTGAGTGAGATAAGCATTAGTTTACATATAAACAACAATCATTTGAAGTCTTTGAAAAGTCCTTGAAGAGGAAAAAAAACCGAAACCCATGACCCTTTAATATAAAGCACTGCAGATCTAGACCATGGCATTTGTAGGCACGACGTGTTCGTGTCTTTCCTGCACCAAATCCCAAGTGAAGTTCCTAGAACCTAGGATTTAAGAAGCTTTAAAAAGACATCTTATCTTGAACAAGACACTATCTTTGGTTTCAAAAATCACAGAATCTTTAGTTTGGAAGGGACCTCAAAGCCCACCTAGCCCCAACCGCTGCCCTGAGCAGGGTTGTCCCCGGCCCCATCCAACCTGGTGTTGAGCATCTCCAGGGATGGGGCACCCACAGCTCTTATCACCCTCTGAGTAAAGAATTTCCTCTTAACATCTAACCTAAATCACCCGTCTTTTAGTTTAAAGCCATTTTCCCTTTTCCAGTCACTATCTGCCTGGGTAAAAACTCAGTCCACCTCCTGCATATACGTTCTCTTCAAGTACTGGAAGCCACAATGAGGCCTCCCTGGGGCCTTCTCCAGGCTAAACAAGCACAGCTCCCTCAGCCTTTCTTCCTCGGAGAGGTATTCCAGCCCTCTGATCATCTTCATGGCCTCCTCTGGACTCACTCCAACAGCTCTGCATTATTCCTGTGCTTGGGGCCCCAGGCCTGGATGCAGAACACCAGGTGAGGCCTTAAGAAGGCAGATCAATGGGGTACAATCCCCTCCCTCTCTGCTGGCCACCCCTCTTCGGATGGAACCCAGGACTCCATTGGCCTCCCAGGCCTCAAGCACACACTCCTGGCTCACATCAAGCCTTTCATTTGTGGTGCACCAGAGAGCAAAACACCCGTAAACCTCGAGAATTTAAAATCTCTCTTGAAAAGAAGCCAATTTTCAAGACCACCAAGCCTCCCTTGGCAGCTTTGTTCCCACTTGCTCTGCAGTTTATCTTGTGCACACTCCCTGTATCTCAGGATTAGAAGCCTCAAAGAATTTTCTAGAGTGCAAGCTGACAAAAATGCACATTGCAAGGTAGAGTCAAAAGTATATCGGAGAGCCCAAGTTAGCTCCCACTTTCTGGCAGGATGAAGAAGGCAGATTCTTCCTTGATTAGCCGTCAGCAGCAGGCTCCATAGCTCCAGCCCAGCAAACACTGATAAACTGAAATATATGTTTCCAATATTAACAAAACCAGCATGCTGCTCAAAACGTAATCCTCCTCTGGCTGCACTCCCACCATTTACTCTGTTTCCCAAATCTCCCTGGACACCAGATCAGCCGTACTCTTAACACCAGGTGTCCTCCCTAGCCAGCAGCACCCAAACCAGCAGCAGAAAGGCAGTGCCTTTTCTATGCTCTCATTCAAACACTAAAAACAAACAAAAAACCCCCACATAAAATTATGAGAGCTGTATCTTAAATCAAATATCCAATTCAGTTTGCACCTTCAAGAAGTTCAACCTTCTTCATGATTCACATCCCCACTACTGTGAATCATACTACTTCTCAAAATTCTTCCACCCCAGGCCAAAAAAACACCAACCCAAACACAAAGCATAAATACATTCCTAAAAGTCATTTTCTTTACATATTCCTGCAAGCTAAAATTTCCAAGCACCACGTACATTCAAGTATCAAAGAGTAAAACAAACACACACAAATGGTGCACAGCAAAGCACCGTTTTGCATCACTCAATGGCTCTGATTCAAGCACATCTTTCTATTAATGAAACATAAGCTCCATTCACATTTTGAAATTACTGCTAGTCAAACTGCTTAAAAAAAGATGGAGAACAAAAGATCTTGAATTCTGAAAGTTCTCTACATGGCTTGTGAATGTTTTCCAAGCCACAACTTTCTACTGCAAGCTTTTGAGCCTAAAACCCAAAGAGACAAATAACTGTGGAGAAGGAGACTGCCAAAGCACCAGAACAGCACAGCAAAAGAAAGCAGCAGAGCACTGAGCACTAAGCAGGACACACAATGAGAGCTGTTACAGTGAGTGGTCAACCTCCCCTTGTACACACTGCTTTTTGCTGTGCTTACATGGGATGCTAATGGGACATGCTGAAGGGCACAGCTAAGCCAAGGCCCCCACCACCACAAGATCATGTCTAATTGCAGAAGAAAGGCAAGGAGAGGTCCAGGAGACTGGCACCCACCTCAGGCACTGTCACCTGGAGTCAGCTTTCTCCAGGCAGTGCAGTGTGGCCTATAACCTGGATAATGTCACTGTACCACTCTACACCTCTTGGGTCATCCTTCATCCACTCTGGATATTTACATTGCAGCCTTCCCACTGCCAGCTTCCGGATCTGCAGAGCCCAGCAGGCTCAGCTGAGACCAATGCATTTTGTTACAACATCTCTGTTGCCCCCGGCTGTTAGAGACAGAGCTCCCTTTCCTTAGCCTTGCTCTCTACAACTCGAAGCCAAGCTCACCTGCTCCAGCTCCCATCACTCCCAGGACTTCACAGTGGTCTGCCCCAAATCTGCACCCTGGGAACATAAACCTCAGAGCAAGGAAGGTGCTGTGACACCAAGTACAGCAGTGCAAGACATAACAAGAGCAGTGCTTCTCTGTGTTCATTTTCAATTTATTTTTACTCAGCCCAAAATACACTCAGGGATAATTCTTGGTTTTAAGAGTAATGACTTTGGTAGCAACAGTCCTGAAAAACAATGGCTGTTGAACAAATACCACACAAAAAAAATGATGCTTCCAATAACACAACTACTGGCAGAACAGCACATGAGCCAGCCTGAGAAAAGACACCTGGTTAGAGAGAAATAATGCAATGCTTTAAGTGCTTCAAACACTGGAGGTCACACACAGGTTTTGGGTGGTTGAAGAAGGTCTAGAGATATACTGAAGGCAATGGATAATAACACTCCCACTGCACAGCTCTCTAGTGGATGAAATCCTTAACCCAGCACGTATTTTAGCAATGTACCATTTCCAGAGCTACCTGATGTATCACAATTCATGGAGAGGACAGCAAATGTCCTGTATCACTGAACCAAGCACTTAGAGAGCAAGAGAGAACCCATAAATAGGGTGAAACCCCAAATTATTTAGGACACTGGGAAACAGCTGAAATGTGTAACATTTTTTTCTCCATCTCCTCCTCTGACAATAAAGTTTACAGAGAGAAGGCAAATTTAAGCACTTTTCAATAGCCTTAAAAGGGTCTCGTGGAGATAGGGAAAGGATGGCAGTGTAAAATTTTACACTTCTCCAGCTAAACATATTTAAGAGGTGAAAGATTTAATAGAATACAGACTACAAGACCTTGTAATTGAAATCTAGCCACCCTTAATGACCGATACTAATCAGATTTTACTATTAACAGTACACAAAAGACTTCAGCTCCTGCCTGGACCAAGTGAATATCTGACAGAAAGAATGAGGGCTGATTTTTCTAAGGATTTGCCCCTAACTGTTTATAAGAAGAAAGCCTGGCTTGTGGAATATCTGAACCTCCTTCAAAGATATTTTACAGCAAGGCGAGGACTCGGTTTTGTATGTAGAAAGGGCTCGTAAGCTGCTCCTGAAGTTGAAAGGGATGGTCCGTGTGGGGCACGGGCTATTGCTGGGAAAGGGAAGCATCACTCCATGCTGCTGGAGCCCTGGGACCCCACAAGTCGGTGGGGGTCACAGACAGCGCCCAAGGGGAGACAGGATGCAAACCCCACAGGACAGGTATCACTCCATCCCTGTTTGTAGCAGTTTGGTGGAGAAGAAAGAAGAGAAGTTATACAATTATGGGATTACACAGTCATTCATGCACTGCTTGTCAGAGTTTTAGGATATAGCTGTTCTAAAGTTTTGGTTCATTTTGTAAAGCATTTCCCTTCACCTCCCAGGTGAGGCGCTGCAATATCAAGGCGGTTCTTGGAGCACAGGATTCACAAAGCACCATGGTAGTAACGACAACCCTTGAGTCAATGTGAACCATAAATACTGGTAACTACAACAAGCCCAGCGTTTCAAAGCACTGAGAGAGCAAAAAAACCAATGCACTCCATGGTGGCAGCTCCAAATAGGAAAAGAAATCCGTCACAGTGGGCCAGCCTCACACAAAAGTCTTGCACGAGTAAGGACAATTCAAAGGGTCCTAATTAGGAACATCCAAACACATCCTTGTGATTGGGTCGGGAGACTGCACACCAGCTCTGGTCCCACAGCCCCGGTCATGGTGAGGCTGTTACACAACACACCAACAACGCGCTGCATTCACCATGGACTGCTTTGCTGCTACAAAGGCTCCATTGCTGTGAGCTCTGATTGCAGCATCCCATCTAAGGATGTCCCCACTCCCAGTGGGTCGCAGCACAGCCACCCATCAAGCCAGGAGCTGCTAAGCCAAGAAGTGGACAGGCACGGGACTTTGGGCCACTGTCACCAGCAAGGAGTTCAATGTGCGCTTCCTTCTTTCCAGTCCTCTTTTCTCAGCTGTTTTGTGAAGGACAACACAGACACTGGGACACAACCTGTCTACTGCCTGCACGCCTAAGGCTGACAACTCATGAGGCTGTACTGGGGTTCTTCTGAGACTTCAGCACAATAATACAGATTGCTTTCTTCAGGATGAGCCACTTTGAAGATCTGGAGCAGCATTTTGGTTTTGAGCCCTGAGTCACTTACAGAGCTGCACAGACCAAGCTATTTAACAAAAAGCAAACACCCACACCTCAAATAAGACGCTGTGATTCAGTGAATGCTCCTCTTTCCTTAACAATGCATTCCCAACTTTTCTTCCCCTCCCATCCCGAGATCCCTCCGACATCAATCCACAGCAGCAAAGCAAAAGCCTATGTTAAGAGAAGGACAGCAGATGCTTCATTTAATATCAATTCCCGAAGTTTACACAGCACAAGCTGTCTAAGAAGTGACTGTGGGAACGTGCACACGAAACCCAAGCTTGTCACTTCGTAGGGACAATTCAGCCACTTGCTCAGCTGAGCAGCGGGAAGATGTGCAGGGGGTGCTGGAAACTTCAGCAGAGCTCAACAACGGGGCCACAGTGCCGCAGGAGCCAGAGCCCAAACCGGCTAATAAGCACTCAGAAAGTAAGGAACGAGGTGATGCGAATTAATTTAACTAACTAACAACCGCAGGAATTCCGTCAGCGCCCCTCGGCTGGATAATTAAATTCTCTTTTATCCCTTAATTGAAGCCGGAGGCAGCAACACATCGGCGCGCTGCTGCGGCNCAGCAGGCGGGTCTTTAGTTCCTCTGTGGGAAATGGGAGGGCGGCCACCAGAGCCAGTGGAGGCGTCTGCGGGTTCTGCTGTGGAAGCCTTCCACACCCAGGTGGAGTGGAGGCAGGAGTCGTTGTGTCGCCCAGGTGTGCCGTGTGCCAACAGGTGTGTGGTAGGGCAGCAAAGTCAGGGCTGTTTCCCAGCTACGCTTCCACTGTAATCCACCATTAAATTCAGGGGAGGTTCTGATCTAAATCTCCCCTCTTTTAGTTTGGAATCGTTTTCCTTTTTCCTATCACAACAGCCTCTACTACAGGGAGACTGTCCCTTCTTTTTTATAGCCCCTCTTTAAATGCGGTATGTCTCCACAGAACTTTGAACTCTTCTCCCAGCAGAGCCCAGTAAGCCATTTTATAGAGAGAGGAAAATATCATACCCAGTGTGGACACTGTTCTCAGTCTTCTTGAAATGTAAAGGAGGTGAGCTACACAGCTTTGATAAAGGAGATCATTATGGAAATAGCATATGACCCTTAGTGGCGCTAAGTAGCACTGAAATCACTGAATTATTAAGATTGGAAAATACATGTAAGATCATCTAGTCCAACCANGGAAGCGCGGTGGAGAGCAGCAGCCGCAGCTCGCACACTGCCGCGCTCCGCTCGCCTCGGGCGGCTGCGGCGCGGCCGGAGGGGCNTGTTCTCAGTCTTCTTGAAATGTAAAGGAGGTGAGCTACACAGCTTTGATAAAGGAGATCATTATGGAAATAGCATATGACCCTTAGTGGCGCTAAGTAGCACTGAAATCACTGAATTATTAAGATTGGAAAATACATGTAAGATCATCTAGTCCAACCACCAACCCAACCCCACAATTCCCACTAACCACATCCCTCAGTGCCACTTCCACATGGTTCTTGAACACCTCCAGGGACAAAATCCAGAAGGAGCTGCAGGAAAGTGGTAACAGCACCCTGCCATGTACAACTTAGAATGAGGAGTGTCTGATTCTGGTTCTGGCTGTACTTGTGGCCATGGGTACCCCTGCCCTGCAGAAAGCCAAGAGCCATCTTGCATTTCTGACCAAGATGGCTGCTGAGTATGTGGGCTTGTTGCAAAGCACAGGAGAAGCATTCCTACAAGATGTGCTAAGGAGAGGGGCCTGCTCTCCTTGATGAGGCATCTCCAGGACTATTGCTGGAGCTACTTCAGAGCTCAGCGGAGATCAGCTGTCCAAATATTGGTCAAGGCTCTGCAGTCAATGGGGATTTCCAGTCACATATCCTGAGTCTGGTGGGCAGAGAGGTGTGCAGGGCTGGGGTCAGTGACTCCTCCAGCAAAAGGAAGGGACAGCACTCAGCAAGGCCATGGAGGCAGGAACATTCAGCTGGAGCTTCTGCAGGACTGCACATCAGAACTATGGCACCTGCAGAATAGCTAATGGTCACACGAACTGTGCTCCACACCCTCATCTCGTATCCAGTGCATAGTGGAGAGGAGAGGCAAGCAGAGGTATGCAGCTTCTCAGCAAGCTCTGGTGGCCTAATAACTCCTCTGTAGAAAGTTATGCTGAAAGTCAAGCTGATCCCACACTCCTGACACCAGCAGGATCTGGTGCTGTTGGATCTGTAAAAGATAAGGTGAAGGGTTGCAATTCTGCATTGGTTGATGTAATTTATTGCCTACGCCGGGTGCTGGAAAACTTTTCTATAGCCTGGGTAACAAACCGCAGACATTTCTGTGTTTGCTAACAGTGGACTCAGTGGTTACTCACGAATATTTCTTCTAACTGCAGCATGAGCAGTGCCAATGGGCAGCAGTCATCTCCAATTTTCAGAGGGTTGGAGTATATAGGGAGCCACTCATTATGCTTGGTTTTACAAAACCGCTGCAAATCTCCAAAACCATGTAAAAGCAGAGGCTTATAAGTCAGCCTCCCCTTCAATGCTAACACAAGTGTATTTTGGGTTTAAGGGAAGCAGAAGTGCTAATATCCAATTTTAGTTCTCTGTGTTCTCTGTGGCCTTCCTCCATGGGTTTGGCACTCCTCTCTGTCCTGAGCTCCTGAGATTCCCCGCGCAGCCAAGGTCTGCTGAGGCCCTTCTCTCCTGTGTGATCTCCTGCTCACAGCAGCACTACAGTAGCCATGGATGTTAAAGGGAAATAAGATGACAGTCGTATCCCTTCATACTGTCATCTGTGTGCAATGGAGCAGTGACCTTTTTGTGCTTTGAACTCAGCATCTCGATGTAGATTAAGGAGAATGACTCACACTCTCCTGTGTCATTTGTGCCTTTTATGTGAAGTTGATCTGCTTTAGACTGCGACTGTCGCTACCAAAGCCCCTTCTCAGTGCTCACTGCACTAGGCTGCTTGGAAAGTTCATACAGCAAAATGCTGAGCAAAATGGTTCAGATCATTGGCCCCGTGTACTCTGGGGAAAAAGAGGGAAAAGGAAGGATGAAAAGCAAGAAGTGATTTGATAGTTAGCCAGCATGTAGGTGTCCTCCCCTGGAAATTGACATTCAGGTAAAATAGCATATGGAATAGATATTCTTCAAAATCAAAACTGTTCCTTATTACCACGTAGGTCACATTTTCAGCAACCGTTCCTCAATATGTAAATAACAGCAGTGATTGCTTTAGAATAGATATAATTATATATTCAACAGAATGCATAATTTTTCCCAATGAACCACAGTTAATTTTATCTGAAAATTAGTGATTACCATTTTGGTGTTAATTACAGAGTGCTAAATATGTCCTTAGTGCTAAGAGATAGACTTATCTCCGTTTCATACAGCCCTCGTCAATTGTGAAGTAGCTAACGTCACTTTGTGACTTTGAAGACAAAAAAAATAAATAGAAGATATTGGAAATGAAGGATAATGCTTTGATTGGGACTTCCAGCCACTCAGGAGTGGTCTTTCACTTAAAGGCTCTGCATGCAAGGCCTTACTTGCTCAGTATTTTGCTCTTTTGTGCACGGGTGTTCTGTGGCACAGGCTGCCTAGGGAGGTGGTGGAGTCATTGTCCATGGAGGTGTTCAGGAACCGTGTGGATGTGACCCAGAGGGACACAGTCAGTGGGCATGATGTAATGGGTTGGAGGTTGGACTAGATGATCTTTTAGAACTTCTCCAACCTTAATGATCCCATGATTCTATGAGAGATCTGAGTTTAGAGAGAGCAGCAGAAAGAGGACAGAAGAATCAGCCACAGTATTTCTTATTCTGGGTGCACACACTTGCTTCTATAACTTCACCTCTCTTCACTTTGTAGCTGGTAGGGAGCCATGCTGGAGGTAAAATGAGGTCTGAAAGTGGGTGGATGGTCTCAGTAAAGCATTATATGGAGTGGGAAGCTTGTGAGTGAAAAGATCTCTGAAGTCTGAAGCCTGTTATACAGAACAAACACATGCTGGTATGAATTTCCTCCAAAGTGGTGCCCACCTGCTTTCATTCTCCCCTTATGAATCTGTGAAACGTGGATGGAAAACCCTGACAACTCCTCCTCCAAAGGAGGAGAGAAAAATCCGGCCCCCTCACAGTAAAATGATCCCAGTAAAGGCATTCTTCCGCAGGTTCCACTTTAAGACATGTAGGGTTCAGAAATGAACTTGAGTTTGGCCAAAGATGTTGGGCTTGGTCTAACAGGCTTGGGCATAAACATTTACTGGAGTGCTTTGCTAAGTTACTGCTGTGTTGTGAAGTAAGGATCCTGTGGGCTGGAGAGGCACACTTCTACTGTCTTTAGGAGAAGCTGGCTCAGATGTCTGAATTATCCAACACTTTGATTAGTACCAGAGGGGAGATCTGAATGTGGAATAGTTTGCAAATGGATAAACCAGATGGGGGCAATATGCATACCCACACAACATTAGTATTCAACTTCAGAGCAACTTCTGTGTGAGCATATATGTGCTCATTGCAATATCCTGACAATAATTGCATACATATGTACAACAGCCCCACCCTAGCAGTATCAATAGACTTAACCTAAGTTTTATGTTGAGTTGCAAATGAATGGAATAGACTTTATTTCAGGAGTGCTGAACACATGGCTGCCATCCAATAACTTCAGCATGGCACCCACCCAAGAAATTGCTCTAAGGCAGCCTAATCAGGACAGGATTCCCGGCAAAAGCACATTTTGAGACAAGGCTCTCTCTCTTTTTTTCCAAAGTAGAAAACTCCTTTGATGGCACTCACAGAGAGAGAGCATTTAAGAACATTCTCAGGTGCTTTGTTTTTTTTTTAATTATTATTTTTTATTTTTTGGAAACGGACTTTTAGAGCATGGAAGGAAAATTGCAGGACTCATTTTAACACTTCTCCTGGATCCAGTTGGACAGTGAAGCTTGAGTAACAGCCAGCTGATTTCATTTTGGTTCTCTTTTTTTTTTTTTTTTTTTCACTGCTGTCAATAGGGAAAAGCTCATAACTTACTATAGAACATTTTAATTCTGCTCTGTAAACATGAATGGTGCCTTAGACCTGAATGGTGTCAGAAAGCTGAGTTAAATTCTCTCATAGTGGGCTACCCAGTTTTTCACTGATACACATTTCAAAATACTGGTTTGGGTTTTTGTAATTGTTTTGGTCTTTGTTTTTCCCTACTGTTTTATGTTCCTGTACTACATGTATTGCTTTGCACGGTTCAGTTCTTGCACTTGGCTGCACCCAGAGGTGTGGTCTGTGGCAAAAACGTGATACACTGGAGAAAAGACGGGAGTGATTCAGTAACTCAACAGCAGCAGTACATCTGACTATGAGTGTGCCCAACAGCACAGTGCCAAGGGACTGCAGGAGCTGGATGGCCTGGGCTGCCGCAGTCCTACAAGTACTTCACCAGTTGTTAACAAATGGGAATGAGACAACTCATGGAGTCATAAAATCACACAATGGCTTGGTTTGGAAGGGACCTTAAAGCCCATCCAGTTCTAGTAGATCAGGATGCCCCTGCCATCTAGTAGATCAGGCTGCCCAGGGCCCCATCCAATCTGGCCATCGACGCCAGATCTATGAAGTGTGGTTTTAGAAGGAAAGCGTGGTTTCAGGTCTGCTGACATAATGGAAACATGTATCCTCCTTCAGATTTCACAGCCAACCAAACACCTTAAACTTGCCAGAAACGTGACATTCAGAAATATGAAAAATAGCGTAATTCTGGTCAGATGAGTGACAGCCCTCCAGGAAAGCCCAACAAGGATGATAGTGCAATGCAGTGAGATCAGGTTTGATGTTAAATCTTGGTTTTGGAAAGTTAGTTTGACATCTCATGCCCCAGACTAATATATATACTTAAAAGAATTATCCAAACATCTACTTTAAATGTAAACATTTTCTTCCTATTTTCAATCCAGATTTTTTTGCAAGTGCATGAAAATATGATTAAAAATAAGAAAGCAGGACTCACTAGTCACTCGCACACACACATTCTCCAATTTGAGAGACCAAAAAAATAGATAAACATTAGTTATCATTTGGTCTTTCATTTGTAGCATACAGCGGATAGATTGTAGAGGTTGTATTTTGGAAATGCAGATCTGTCTTAGGACCCTTGTTATCTGATTCCTATTATCTTGGATATCATATTCAGCAAGAAGAAAAATAACAGTATTCCAAGAGAGGAATGTAATAAAACTTTAAGTAGAGCTATATTAAACATGGACTACTGTCATACGTGGGTTTGGATTCTTACTTCTCGTGCATTTTATTTTAAATTAAATTCAGGCTAAACTGAAGAGTTTTTTAGCCGTCAGCCTACACCATTAGCTCTGGCCTCTTGTACTCAAAGGTAATAACAGAATCATAGAATGGTTTGAGCTGGAAGGAGCACTTAAAGGTCATCTAGTCCAACACCTCTGCAATGAACAGGGACACCTACAGCCACATCAGGGTGCTCAGAGCCCTGTTCAGCCTGACCTTGAGCGTCTCCGGGGATGGCTTCCACCACCTCTCTGGGGAACCTATTCCAGTGCCTCACCGCCCTTACTGTCAACAAATTCTTCCTTGTATCTGATCTAAATCACCCCTCTTTCAGTTTGAAAACATTTCCCCATGTCCTATCACAACAAAGGCAGCAGAATTGGACAGAAAAAGGTCCTATTGCAGCAGTCTCTATGGCACCAACTGCTGCTCCACCTGCAGCCCACGTAGGCACACCACTGTACTGAGCAGGGACATGCTCTGGCCTGGTGGCCTTCCCTTTCCCCAGCAGTCCCGTAGCCTTGGGGCTCCACATTGCAGAGCTTACGAATCCCAGAAGCAAAGCTGGAAAGCTGTCTCCACTAGAATAATGTAAGATATCCAGAGAGAGCAAGTGCTGCTGCTATGTAAAGAATTTATTAGCAGCAGGAATAGATGCCCATATCAGCACTTCACCAGTAGATAAATCAGTGCGTTTGCTAACGATGTTTCAGTTCTCTTGATTGAACTGGATTTGAAAGACAGAAATGCAGCTGCAGACTGAATTGCTTTATATGCCAAGAGAATATTGAGTAGCCAATCCCGAACATCCAGGGCTTCTGCATCTATGGGATAATTTTTTGTTATTATTATTTCATATGCAAGCAAAATTATCAGTGCCTCCATCTAATCAGTTTCTGGATTGCAAATATTCCGGAGTTTAAACCTGTTTGTGTGAAAGAGAAATCTCTTTGCGTTTTAGCTGGGGTTAACACTAAATCTTGGTCCCGCAGCAGCTTGTGGGAGTTCTGTTATATTACATTTGTGACCTATTTGGAGGATACCCGAACAGAAAATAGTGGAATTGCCTATGGTTATGAGTGGTATTGAGATAGGTCACATTACCTTACGCTATTATCTGCATGTTACATGTGCTGCCTTGGGCATACTTGGTGTTTCCTTCACATGCATGTCAGGTTCCTTTAACAGTAGCATTTCAGAGATGATCTGGCCAAGTGCCCTCATTTGCCTCTTCCCTGGTTGCTCTCTGGGGTTCCAGCCAGTAAATCCCCATGGGTTTTAAGCTCTAAGTAGGCTGCTGCTCTCCCTCCTAGGGATCATGCTGAGCTGAAGTGGTGCCTGCTGGAAAAGTAGAAAACAGGATGCCAGCTGGCAAAGAGGGCTGAAAAGAGGGAAGAAAAGAGATAAAATGATTCTCAAATTGAGAAACTGCCTAGCAACATCCTCATTTGTGGGGTGGGAATAGATCATGGTTGCCTGGGTTGGTCTTTGAAATGGCTGAGCTCTTGAATCAGTTATGCCTTTCTGCCAGAGAGATGGAGTTGACAGAGATGCACTGTTGAGACATACTATAAATTGAACAGACGGATTGTGAAGCCCAGGCTCTATATCCAGTAGTTCTCTCACGAAGGGAAAAGTCTTTCAAAAGCTTCCCCTGGTGCTCAACAGGATCTTGGTGGCTTCATTGCACTGCTACTTTAGAAAGGCTTTGGTCAGTAGTTTAAACAAGCAGGGATATTTACTGGAGGTGGTTGACTGAACCCTGCCCAGAGAGGAGTTGGCAGTGATCCCCTTCCCACCCCTGGATCAGCAGGGAGGAAGCTTTGTGGTTTGACTGGGAAAAGAAGAGAGAGAGATCCTTCCTCCCTTGGCCAGCTCTGGGTTTGAGCTGTTAAGAGATACCAAAGGCAACACCGTGGTGAGCGGCCTGGCACCTTCTGCTGGCAGCTCTGATGCTGCTGGAGGCACCTGCTCTTTTCTGGGCATATGGATTAGAACTTCTCATTTGCTCTGCTGGCTATCAGGTGTCTGGGCAACATTTCATCCCTTAAGTGTAGGAGATAGGAGCGTAGGAGCTGAGGGAAGAGAAAGTGAAAAGTGTGTGTTAGGGTGGAGGTGGACATGCAAGGTGGGATCAAGAAGAATCACAGAATGGTTTGGGTTGCAAGGGACCTTTAAGATCATGAAGTTTCAACCCCTGCTACAGGCAGGGACACCTCCTTCTAGACCAGGCTGCTCAAAGCCCCATCCAGCCTGGCCTTGAATGCTTCCAGTGAGGGGGGCATCCACAGCCTCTCTGGGCAACCTGCTCCAGAGTCTCATCATCCTCACAGTAACTAATTTCTTCCTTATATCTAAATTTACCCTCTTCCAGTTCAAAACCATTTCCCCTTGTCCTGTCAACACATGCCTTTTATAAAGAGTCCCTTCCCAGCTTTCCTATAGGCCCCTTCAGGTACTGCAAGGCTGCTGTAGGGTCCCCACAGCACCTTTTCTTCTTCCTATGCGCAACGTGAAGTATTTATGTGTGCCACTCTGCTGCAGAGCAAGGTCCCAGAAGTGCAACGGTGGGCTTCCGGTCCTGTTCTGAATTCACTGCCCCACATGTTGCAGGAACACACGTAAAGTCCTTCCCTGACACCTCCTCTGAGAAGCCCTGTGGCTTCATCAGCACTAGGTTTTTAATTCATTTCAGGAAGGCTCCAGAAAGCACAGCTGTGCTGTGGCAGAGAGGGTCCTTACTCCAGAACCAATCTCCTCTACTACCAGAGGCAATAAAGAAAATTATGGCAAAAGAAATACTCAGTGCTCACTCCTTTGCTTGTTCTGTCAGGAAGACCCCTCTTCAGGTCACCCACAACTCCAGTGTGAGAGCCAAAACAAGTATCTCCACAGTGCATTAGTGCTTCTATAGAGTCTTTCTAAAGAGATTAGTTATTTGCCCTTCACTTGCGTTTTTTTACTATGCAGACCTTCACTAGGAGAATGTCCTATGTTTCCCTGTCAACAGCAGTTAAATCTTGTTCGGAAGGGCAAAACGAGCTTCCTCAGTGTAGTCTGGTGCCTTTGATAGCTCTTTTAGTCTCTCAATGTTACCTGCATTATGCAAGACTAGCAAAATTAAATCCCTCTCTACAGCACACCTATGGCTAAAGCTTTTTTCATGGTAAATACATTGATAACAATGAACTGCGCTGGTGGCTTGTGTTACATGAGGAAACTGTTATTCCAGGCATAGACTGCAGTGTGATAGTCCCCCACCAGTGTAAAAGAATTGTTCCCTTCAGCCCAAGAAGCTACCCCATCCTAGTGGAATAAAACATGCCAGTAGTTTATAGTGTTGAAACTTTAAATCGTTTTGAAGAGTGGTAATGAAACCATTTTATTTAGCTAGTTTAAACTTCCTTTATGACAGGGTTTTGAAGTGGGAAATGATGTAAAACCACCATAATGCTCAAGAACATAAAGCAGAATGTCAAAATCAATGTCTCTTTCTTTCTCTAATAGGGTGCATAAGCTTATAAAAATAATTGTGACGAAAGTGTCCAAAATCGTGTTTGATGAGTTTACAGTATTATTGTCATTTCTTGGTTTCTAGAAATATAATTGGATTTTCTTTACCCTTCTTAACTGAGCAACCTGTAACATTTTGTAGAATGGTTTAGGCAGTCATACTTTGCAGGTCTTGAAATAACATCTGAATGCAGATTCAGTGTAGGAAAAACACCTACGCTGCCTTTCCCACTGCTGCCATCCCCACAAAGCTACTCTCAGGTCCAGAGGAGGGCCAGGAAGATGACTGGAGGGCTGAAGCACCTCCCCTGGAAGGGCACGGACATCTTCTTGCTGGGTGCTTCTATGTAGCTAGCCCAAAATACGTTGACTGATTGAATCTTGGGCCTCCGATTCCTGCAATGGTTTACATTGAACCAAAAGAGATAAACCTTAACCATATAAACATGCTCCTTGGCACAGTGCCTACAAGCCTGTAAAGTTTTAACTACCACACATGAAGTAGCGATGTAGAAAATAATAAGAAATCCTAGGATAAAGCCTTCTGTGGGTTTGCCAATCTTTTATGTTCAGCATGGGGAAAAAAAAGCACACTTTTCTATATGACTTGTAACAGAGAACGCTACCTCACATGCCTAGTGAAAGCAATGCACCAAGCACAAAAAGTCCGTGCAAGCTGTGAGCACTATAAAAGTGTTCATGGCAAAATTAATCTACAAATGCTTCCATCTGTGGAGTTTGTCACCTCCACAGATCTGCTCATCTGAATGCACAAGCGAGTGTTTCCTGTAAACCTACAGATAAGCTGTAAACAGCTTAGCAGAAGGGCTCTTACCACTGAGCTTTTTACTTAGGGAGCCATCAGACAATTGAGAGCTGCTGGCAGATCCAGGTGGCAGTACGCTTCGGCGGAGCTGAGCCACTGGGGTGACTTCTGTAGCTACAAAAAAGACGTGCAGGACAGCTGAAATAGGAACCTCAGGACTGGTGTTTCACTCCTGATCTTCAGTCTAAGAAGCACATAAAAAAATTCTGTAAATAGCCATAAACAGATCAGAAGCCTCCTATATCATCATCCAATGGCAGCTGTGTAGATAACAGTATGAGGAAAGTTCACGAATAAAACAGTATTCTTTTATCCCTTTCCAGCACCCAGTAAAGCGTAGCTTTAGGGAGATCCAGAGACAGTGGTTCAACTCCACATTTAACAGCCTTTGTAGACTTTTGCCTCACAGCTTTTTTGAACACAGATTTTGGCAAACTGTTATCTTTATTCAGAACAGTGCTTACAAATCAAGGAGGACATGTCAGGACCTCTGTTTGGAAAGCAGTTCTATCAACCCTTCCCATTCTTCTTTTCCTTTCCTCCCCACAACGTTGTTTCTTTAGGACAGGTGCAAACAGCACTCATGGGGACAGTAACAGAAACTCCTGCCCTGCTGGAACTGACAGCTGAAGTTGAGGCATGTGCACTCGCCTACTTCAAAGAATGGACTGAGTCCAGCCAACTCTACAACAGCCAGGTCTCCAAGGGAATACCTGAATACCGAAGTCACAGTCCATCACCTACCCAAAGCTCCACTGCACATCATCTATGCAACAGCTCAGCAATTCCAGCCATGTAAGAACATACAAACATATGCAGCTTCATACTTTATGTGTAATCACCCTTAAGGAGTGGCTGAGACTCCTTTAGAGGCTGCCATTCTACATAAGAGGAAGTCCACGAGATTCTTTTTTCCTTTGGACCCTCAAGGCATGACCACAAGAGACAACATAGCAGGTTATGCAGAACTTCCTCCCAGCAAGAATGTATTATTTATCAAGCAGAGTATTTTTCAGTAACTCATACGTTCAAGAAAAACTAGAAGGAAAACAGGGTTCTTGATGCTTTCTTTAGATTGACAGTATTTCACATTTTGTAATCTTGGCACTCTGTAATTCTTTCAGATGAATATTCAGAGCAGCATGCAAAATATCACTTAAAAAACTAGGATTAAGTAGCTGAATTCAAGTGTCCTGCTTTCCTCAATTTCTATTCAACGAGTTGTGCTCTCATAAATGCAACAACAGATGAAGATGTCAATATTCGAAATTATTTCATATAATGACTGAGAAACTTCTGCAAAAAGAAAGAACAAATCCACAGTGCATTAAGTATTTATCCTTCATTAAAGCTGTTACAGAAGTTTAAGTTGCTCTACGTTATAGATCTTTCTGTGATATTTGCAGCTAACCATTGAACAGTACTACTAATAACAAAGATGAATGCATGCTGATAATTTTGATGAGAAATTATTTTGGTCAAAATTGTTTTATCTCTGTTTGCCTGTATACACAGGCATACTAAACCATCATCTGCTTCATGAGGAAACAATTCGACAAGGATAAGCATCCTTGACAACGTCACCACTGCATAAGTGTAAGCGTTTTTTCTTCTGATAGGAAACACAGAGGTCATTGCTTCATTTTTATGTTAAATTTACACTGTGCCAGTTCTGAAAGTTTTTCTTTTCTTTTAAGAATGTCTACAGTCAAAGAGATCTATTCCCATTTTTCTCCAGTCTTCAAAAGCTCGTGGTTGGTTGAAGATGCTTTTGAAGATGAGTTAGTTTGCATATGGTCTTAATTTCAGAAGCTCGTTTCCCTAATCCCTTGTATGAGAACTTTGCTTCTAACTGCAAGATGCATTTTTTTTTCTGTTAGAGCTGGGAAAAACTCATGACAAATAGTACCAGTAAATGAAGAACTTCCTTTCAGCAGGACTGTACCAGCAGTCAGCATAAATGAAAGTAACACTGCGACGTTCTGAAGAAGGAAGAATTGAGTATGCAGCAACACTGCTGCATTCTATTCATGAGGTTGATGTACATAGTCTGGCAGTTGAGGATTTCAGCATAATACATATACCCAGGAGAGAAGGGTGTCTCTACAACTACTTTAGGAGATCAGAATTTCAGCTTCTGCTAATGGAACCAGTTGGATCTAGAAACACCCATGGTAAGAACTGGGTTGAAATCAAGAACAGCCCAGTCCTATGCATCCCTTCTTTCTTTACTGAACTGCATAGGGGAGACAGCACCACCACAATGGAAACATTTCAAAGAGAAACAGATAAATCTGTGCACAAGGTCCAGGATACGGTTTTCCCCCAGCAGATGCAACAGCTCTCCTACTCATTTTGTACCATACTCTATGATACAGTAATGACTGGCATTCCTGTCAAAGTCCTGGCTGTCCTCTTTGTGCTTCTTAATACATAAAAACTGTGACTGGTTTTAATGCAACTCTCTCTAACCAATACAGCAGCAAAAAAGGCAGCTTTAGAATCTGTGAACTGGAGAGCAAAAGTATGGAAGTTTTGTTTGCTTTTTTATTATCAGTTACAGTATGTTATCGAACACATTTATTTGGTCAACAAAGAAGTCCATACACAATATTAGATTTCTGACCAAACCCACCAAAAAACAAGACTTCAGACAAACACAGGACTGTAATTCAAAACATGTCTCCCTCTCTGTTAAGCCTAAGTTCTTCAGATCAAGCACATCAGTAACATGTCTTGGAGATTGGGAGCTTTTAATTTCAGTGCTTAAGTTCATCTCTTCACGCCTAATGAAGAGTGAAGGAGGTAGAACTGAACTGAAAATGCTGATTTAAAAGAACGTTGTAACTATTAGTGAAAACAAAGTCTCCAAACTGCACCTTGGATTTGGTTTGGTGCAGCTGACTGTAGCAGAGAACCCCAAACACAATGGGCATGAGAAGTTAATTTCAGTTGTGACTTTCTCTGCTGTGAAAAAGGCACACAAATATTTGTCTGAACTGAAACAGTGCTTTGTTCCCTTGCTTTGACACTGTAATACTGCTTAACTCAAGCTACAGTTCTTCAGCACACAGTGGTACACAGCAGCAGTGCTGCACAGTTAAAGACCAATACATCTTCCTTCAAGCTTCAAACCAATAAGATGTTTTTATTAGAATGGAAAAAATAATTGTTGGCACTAGCCCCTAAAGCATTTTTTCCTCTTAAGGATCTCTTTTGCTAGACAGATCTCTAACAGACAGGGCCACATCAAGATTCTCCCCCAAACTCCCCTCCTCCTTTATTAAAACATTTTCCTATCTAATTTTGAGTTAAGAGTTGAACTCCTGCCAGACAAATATCAATCTGAAAGAAAAACTTCCTGCTTTATTATATGCATTTGAAAAAGAATTCAAATGGCCAGGCTACAGTCATTGGATATGCTGCATCTTGGCCAGTGGGCTCCTGGCTCACAAAGAAAAAAAATAAAATCAAAAGATTAGGAGCCACGACACTTCAAGATGTGCTGTATTAAGCTGGACCCAAACACTGCTATATTAAACAAGACTAAATAGGAGTACTTAGTTTCCTAAATGGAAGGAGCTGACAATTTGTATAGTCTTTTTCTTGTAATTGCTTTCAATTTTTTCCAGTTTTTAAGGTATGCTCAAGCATGGTCAAGGCAGACAGACACCAAATAAGTGAAATTGACGTCAGACAGTTATATTACTATCTCTTCCTTTTACAAACTGGCAACAGTATGTATGTAAAATGGGCTCTGATCAACACTGCAGACGATGTAAAAGGAATACAAGGCAAAAAAAAGCTTTGTCCTTGCTGGCCCCTACCCTAAAACCCATCCAAAATTGAAACACACTGTTTATTCTTTCAGCAGCACAGCTTGAGGCAACTGCCCCTACAGCTCTGTGCCGGGTCAGAGCACAGTCCAGGTACTCACAGCTTGAGGGGAATAATTGGCCAGTATTTGGGCTGCTTTTTGTCACAATTTCTGTCAAAGATCAGTTGCATGGCAGTCTCCATAGCTAGGATTTTGGCAGCTTCATCACCGTACAGTCTCTCCATTTCTGCCATTCTTCTCTCCCCAGGTCTTTCTGCAGGTGGCTCCACAGAGCGCTTTGTGTTTCTGTAAGGGTCCTGATCAGCCTCCACATACATTTCTTGTTCCTCAGCTTCCAGCTGCTGCTGTCTCCCTAGACAACAGAAACACGAGAGATGTAAATTACAGAATTATCACCCAATCACATTTTATTTTCACTTCTAAAATATTGCACATTCAAATCTGTGGTGGGTCTAGACAACCCAGGTTTGCTTGTTTAAGGTGCTGTCAACCTCTTCACGGGAAGAAGATCCTGGAAAACACAGAAAACCTCTCTGTTATCACTAACAAGCAGTAACTAGCATTGCTTCAGTTCTTCCCTAACATATGCAAGTCCTGAAAAGAAAAAAAAAATTACAAGAGTTGGTTTCCAAAGTAATTACTTAGCAGTTGAGATAATGAAACAATGCACAGGACAGTGCAACTTTAGCTGAACCACAGCCAAGAGAAAATGTAATCAGTTACTACTCTCTGAAAATGAACAAACTGCTCTGTCACGCAAATGTCAGCCACCAAATGTATCCAATGAAACACAGCTGTAAGCATTATGTTTAGACAAACTAGCCAACCTCATCCATTTTGCACGACCTGCAGAGTTTAGAACTGACAGCCTTACTGTCACTGCTTTGAAGGCAAGACGAAACAACAGCTAACATATATTCCCTGCACCACATCTTTTAAAGAGGTTTCAAAACAGTTGGGGGAGGTTGAAACACTTGGACCAATCTGCCATCGAAAATCCTCTTTGGTAAGCCCAGTTTTGAAGCAAGAAATCGTTTCTGCATGCATAAGGATACCCTCACTTCAGGGATGCTACTCTGATGGAATAAACAATGCTCTATGCAGTTGAAACAAAGCATGTACTAGACTTCTCTCTGATGGGAGACATTTCTACAAGATGAAGAAAATCACCTGGCAGGTACTGAACTTCTTCACCTACAGATAACAAATGATGAGTCCCGAAACTGCATCATAGGAATGGTACACTATTCATATGAATGCTTTTTAAAAACAAACAAATAAGAGGGACTGAGCTTCACTGGTCAGGATGCATCAGTCACATGCAGGACATACTTCTCAGTGTTTGATGCTATGGACCTCTTCTCTCCTCTGGAGATGCTCAAGACCCGCCTGGACGCCTACCTGTGCAACCTGGGCTAGGGAGCTGCTTTGGCAGGGGGTTGGACTAGATATCTCTAGAGGTCCCTTCCAACCCCTACAGTTCTGTGATTCTTTCTCAGAGAAATAATTT
The DNA here is from genome assembly GCA_013399175.1 of Odontophorus gujanensis. NCBI lineage: Eukaryota > Metazoa > Chordata > Aves > Galliformes > Odontophoridae > Odontophorus > Odontophorus gujanensis. The sequence continues at coordinate 538,181 of VXAB01002284.1, forward strand.
AGCTCCTACCAAACACAGGACATCTGCAAACCCTAACCCAACACTAAGCATCCAGACATAACCATCCGCAATTTATTGCTACACTGCAAAGCCCTGTACACAGCAGCCAACTGACTGTCAGACTTAGTGAAAGAATTATGCCCTGTACTTCACCCACAGAAAATAGGTATATTACACTGTTGAACAGCGTAAGAAGAAACTTCAAGTCTGACATGTGTTCGTTACAGAGGGACAGGAAAAGCTTTTGTCCCGCCATTTCCACCATTTTGTGCTGGTAGAGGAAGGGCAGCAGGGCTTGAGGGGCTTTTAGAATCACAGGGGTTGGAAGTGACCTCTGGAGATCACTGAGCCCAACCCCCAATCTATTCAAAAGAGACGCTTCAATTCCAATGCTTTTTCTTTAAAGTCACATTCCCCAAGCGTGCTGCATTGCCAGAACTCACGAGGAAACAGAATAGAGGTCCATGTGCGTATGAAGAGTCATTTATTTAGTGTCAGGCCATTTCAACCAGGGGTCTTAATTAAAGTAGTAACACTGCCTACAGAGGGTCCAGCACGAGGACAGGTTAAGAGCTCACATCACTTACACTGTACTGAAGCAAACTTCACAGGACACCAGGAGGCCCACAGCTAGGCAGCATGCATAAAGGACAAACCTGACACAAATTAAGCAACTCACACTGAATATTCTTCAACAAACTCCAAAAATCTATACTGGAAGAATATCTCCTCCTGTAGGGTTCACAGCAAAACTCTGGCAGGGCAATAAACTGAACCCATATTTGTTGACTGCCTTGAGCCATGGAGACAATTCTTTCTAATTCTGTATTGTCCATGGAAATTTCTTACTCATTACTTCTATAGCTGAATGCTTGAAACAGCTGCTTCCTCACATGCCCAAGAATGCTCAAAGCTCAACGCACACAGTAACAATTAATTTCTCGGGTGATATATAACAAATCCTTCTCTTTGGAAATTAAATACGTTTCTAGCAGAAGCTTTGTGACAGATGAGTGGATTACACTTAAGTGTGCATCAACCTCTATTTGAAGCGCAGAGTGGTTCATAAACCCACAGATCCTGATATTATCAAAATAATATCAATTTTAATTCTATTCTCTGAATTACCTAATGAACCTCTGAACAATATATTTTACATTACATTTCACTAATCACACGTAACGCCATTAACTTTCCAACCTAACTATTCCACAGCAACTGGCTAGAAAATTCCCAGAGTGACTCTATTACATAGTCCTAGATCTAAGAACGAGCTTTAGAGAGCCTGGGCACAGTCTGTGGACAGACATCTGCTACTTACAGCTTTTAATTGCAGAGGCTGAATTTGAGCACAGAATACAGAAGCTGTTGCTAGTAATGACACTGCAGTTGTGTGGAAGATGTAGTTTCCCATCAGTTGATTTGTGGAGAGGTACTACTGTGAGAAGTGACAGCGCTGGCACCATTTGGTGTCATGGCAATCGTGGAAAGAGAAGCCATAGAATAAAATGGGTATGTAAGCTAGCGCTTTTACAAAAGCAGTTATGTCACGACAAATGTTGAGATAAGAAAGAGAAGATAGTTGAGAAAGTTTTGTCCTGCTGAGAAACATACTAATTAACTTTGGTGGACAGGGAAGCAGAACTCCCCATACTTCCCAGTTAGTCTGTGTTCTGTTTCCTCAAAATTTACTTTAAAAACAACACAACTTGTGCTACATCTGGAGCTACCATCTCATCAGAAAGTTAACAATAAGCCTCTGATAATGGAAAAAACACAACAGAAGTGTAAGTTGTTTACAGCAATAAAAACCTACAGAGAGAGGCAGAGTCTCTTTGAAGAAAGCACCAAACGTTCGTTTATGAATTAGGCAGCAAGGTTTATTAAAAAAAATAATTATCAGCCCACAGGAATGAAGTTCCCAGCTCATTTTCAAATCTGAGCTCCACACTCCACATTTGTTGCTGTGCTGCCAAGCAATAAATGTGAAACAATTTTTTGTATACAATTCAGAGTAGTTTCTCCTTCCACTTCACACAGACTGAAAAAAAACCAGAGCTTTCCATTACAGCATTCAGCTTCAACTGCAGGTATGCTTGGCCTCCCCCTGTTGTGAAAAAACACTTTGCAAATGGTCACAAGGCAGGTACACCACAGCAGCAGTGTTTGGTTGCAATACCAAGGATAAACGTTGCTGACATTTTCCTGACCAGCCAGTTCTCTTTGCTCCCAAACATTCTCCTCTCCCTCAAAGATATTTTCAGAAGTAACTTATCCTTACTAAGTCCACTTCTGCTGGGAAGCCATAGCTACCTGGCCAAAAGCAGTTCAGATACCTTTTTCCAAGCGCAATAGTCTTTCCATCATCTTTCAGGAATACCAAGATCTCTACCCAAGTCTTACTGCATTCTGGGACATCATCAGTGCCATCAAGAGTCTAGGCCTTTGAAGGTTTTTTCCTCCCACTTCTTCTTGCCTGCCATGGATATTGGCTTTTAATTTTAGATATACCAGGTGAAAGAAATGTGAATGAATGCAGACAATGACCTTCATCCTCAGGGTGTGCCAAAAGCAGGACAAACAGTAACAAACATCTTGGCTATTCACTGCATTTGTGGCTTCATATGCACACAAACACCATTTAGTATGCTTTCTGTGGAACTCTGACCAAAGCACTTCATGATGTAAGCAATTTTCCTTGTAGGCTCCCAGAAACTCAGAGGTATTCTTCCTCCTATTTTATAAAAATATACATACTTCATATACTTTTAAGTTTGATCCACATTGTTCTTTTTTGCTTGTACTATTCTGTGAGAAGATTAAGAAGTAATCAAAAAAAACTTGACTGGAATTCATCCTTTACTTATTAAAAGAAAAACAATAACAGAATAAAAGAAAGGAAAACAAAAATCTCAAAACCAGAATGTAAGTAAATTCTTTTATTTGGAGACAAGTCCTCATGAAGAGACTTTTCAACACAAAGAGAAGATGAAAGCAAGAACAGTAACTATGTTGAATTTTCATTGAAGTCAGTGAAAAATTGACATCCAGCATCCTGAAGTGTCTTGTACCATTTTCAGCTCTTCCTATTTATACACCCAGTCCTTACCTTGCCATAGCCCAGAGATCACATACACTCCGATAGCATTTCCCACAGGCAGCTCTCTCTGTCCCCACTTCTCGGGGTGCACACCACCTGCAGCTGGCCACACTACTGGATGCTGACCCACGCCACAGCAGCTATGCCACGAGACCAAGGTCTTGCTTGCCCCTATATGCCACACAGCTTCCACTGACTTTCAGTTTCTTGTTTATCTAGCACATTATTCTTGAAGGAGTTATTTCACTCTTCCATGCTTCCAGATCGACCTATACCCTTTTTCACATATTTGTCTGCTTATTTCAAGTGATTAATGATTTTGTTACTGCTGCACGTGCACTTTCTGAGCTTTCCCATTCTGTCTTAAATGCTACCTGAGCTGAGCTTGAGCAGCCCACGCTAAGAGTGTTAAAAACACTTCCCTTTCCTACTGATTAAAGACTCCTAGTTCCCTGCCTTTGAATGCCACTTCCCACAAGCCTATCTGCTGTGTTAAATATTCTGCCCACACAGGCTTCTCAGTGCAAAATGCCAGATTCTTCAGCTCCCCCAGAAAACTAAATAGTTCTTCAGTGAAGTTGCATGATTTCTCTGAAGTGACCACATCAGACCATTTTTTTGTGCCTGTACTTGTACGAACCAGGCATACCACACAGAAAACCCAAACCTTTACCTAAAGGAATTCTAACAGAATAAGGATTTCAATTTAAGAATTCCTCAACAGGTTATTCAAGGATTTTAATTTCTCCAGAACTTTCTCGTGAATTTCTAGAAAGCTGACATCTCAATCATTGTTCTTTATCAAGTGCAAAGCTTATTGGGGCAGGAGCTTCCACTGGTGGGAACAGGAGAGATGCAAGTAATTACAACTTTTCTCCAGCATCTGTAAAGGTAAAATATTCTGGGTTGCTGAAAACAGTGTGGTCTTGACTGCTAGAGGTGTCCTCACCAAGCGACTTAAAGAAATTGTAAAAATGTACTGAAAGAGAGTGATGACTTTACAACAGTATGAACAGCACTGTTCTAGCTGTGAATTGGTTTGAGGAAAATACTTACCTCTAAACTTTTACATTTAAAACTTTCCCCTTGCAAAAAAAAAAAAATAAAGTTACAAAAGGATTACACAGGACACAAGGTAACTTTCTCCTCACCATTTTTAACAGAAGTCTGATCTTCAAAGAAGAGACAGCTGGGCAGTATTTTACTAAATCAGCAGCATAACTTAAGCAGTTAAATCATGTAGTTGGCTTGAAAAGACCATTCTGGAATAAAGGTGACTTTTTGGGGGAAGTAACTGCCTGCAAGAATAAGCTCTAAGTCATCAGAATGACAACCACTGTGAAAGAGAGCTACCAATACCAAAGGCATTAAAAACCCAAGTATCTATGTTAACATGCTTTCCATCCGCTGGTCGAGAAGGGAATGAGCTAAAAGAAATTGGATATTTCACCATGTATATCTACAAGCAATGCAAAATTCTCCAGAAAAAAAGAAAAAGAGAAGAAAACGTTCTGCTACAGGCTTTGAAGTAAGAGCAGATGTGATCCCTTGGCAGGCTGCAGCCGTGGTTCCACAGGCATTCTTCCTTTCTCAGCTACAAAACTAGCTTATGTGGTTTTTGCTTCACTCTTTCCCTCCTTAACTGCATGCTCCAACTCCCAAGCTCCTCAAAGATGCCAGTGTGACTGTCTCAGGAGCACTACAATGCAGCCCACAAAAAATAGCTATACTTAGTCTTTGTACAGTTTAGTGTCTTGGCACCATGAGCTAACTAAAATGGCAGCACTGAAGCAGAAGTGAACAGGTTGGGAAGAAAAATGAACTAACCTGGCTTTGGCACTGAGAAATGTTCGCTGAACCACAGTCTGACTGAAAACTTAGTGGTAAAAGCAGGAAATGTCTAAGGAACATGAGTGCCTCTCTAAGAAAGATGCAGTAGCAACAGGCTGTCAGAGGAGACAGGAAACAGATTCTGCAAATCTAAAGTACTCAGTTTGATAGCTTCTTTATTATATTAGGCTTCTACAAATTTCAAAGAAGAAACTCCTGTAGAAACAGGGCAAGATCACTTACTAAGACAACAAGCAACTAGATGTTATCTTTGAAACCAAGATTAACACATAGCCAGGAAGCAAGGTTAGAACCATGGCGTTCCACTTCCTGGTTTGCTACTGAATAGTACCACTGTTGTTAATTATCCACATCATGCCTCAGTGTAATTACGAAACAAGCCTAATGCTTTCCTACCTGGTAATTATGAAGAATGAATTATCTCACACCATTTTGAAATTTGTGGGGTAAGTAACTGGACGAAAGCTACACAGTTAACTGGAGATTAGAAAAGCTGATTTCTGCTCCACAAACAGGATTAAAAACCAAGAAGGGTTGTCTTGTCATCTCCAAAACAAACTGCCCAATTTCCTAGATAGAAACAATGCAAGCCTTCACGTCCCTGTTTACACTAGCAGTAGGCTACACTGGTTACCATCCAGCTAAACAGCCATTAACTTTTGTTTTATTTCCTCCTACCACCTTCCACAACAAAACCTTTAAGAAGGGATATTCTTATCCCCACCAGAACATGAACTGAAGCAAAACCCATGAACATAAATCAACCAGCCAGCTCCCTGGAACCTCAAGTAGAAGTCTGCTCTAGAAATTGGAACACTCTGAATGTAGCTCTCATCAGATGTGTGCATCTGATAGCCACGTAGAGAGCACAAAACACACAGGTGTACCTAAGGTAACCAACCAGTGTGCTATATTCACCCAAACCAGAGATACCAAGGCACCCTGACTGTACATCTGCACCACCTGAAAGAACTGAAAATCTAGGAGGTTGCTGACCACCACACAGAAATTAACAGAGGATCAGGCACTGGCAGCTGCCTCCAGCAATAAGATTAAATACAGACCAGCTGACTCTGCACTCCCATCCCCCAAACAACTCCAATCTGTCGCTGATGGCAACAGTGCTGACGCCAGACAAAGACACCAGTGCTAGAATAAACAGAAGGATTACTTAAATCTATATATAACTGTATCCATATATACACACACATATATGGCACAGCCGGAATAGATCGAACAAAGAAACACACGAAATTAGAAGCGCTTATTTAGAAGTAAACCAAAACAATGAGGAAACACGAGTTTCACTACCAGCTTTATGTGTGTCCTGAATAGAAAGTAGGCACACACACTCAAAATAAAGTACTCTGTGATGTATAGGGTGCTTGACAGCTAAATAGAATAAACGTTTGGTGTTTTCATGGGAACAAAGAAAAGTAGCCTATCCGAATCTTTTAAAATAATCTCGCACATTATAACTTCACACTTAAATTTTCTCCTTGATTCCAGCCACAGACTATACTGTGGTATGACAAGGCAAAGCAATTCAGCAAGATACACAGGGGAATCTGCTAAGTTATCAAAACCAAGACTTTTGAAAGCAACCCATGCCCAAGTCACCAACTTCTTGAAAGAAAGCACAGTCAGACTATGAACAGATCCTTCAGTTAACCAGCAGGTCCAGAAGCTAGTGCTACTGCAGAATTAACAATCACCAATCCAGAAAAAATTAATCTCAGAAGGAAATATGCATTTTTTCCATGCTGTTAGTATAAAAAACAAACCCCTACAGTGTGTTGCCTGATTTTTTTTTTGTAATTTTATGAGACATCTGGAACTAAAGAAATCAGCACATAAAACAAAACTTGTAAAAGAAAGGGCCGAGGGGTAACTTCGGAAATTCACCTTCTGAGTTTCTCATTGCTACTATGCTGAAAAAAAAAACAAACAAAAAAACCAACAACAAATTAGGACTTCAAAGACATCACAACTGTTTAAGAGCAATGCCAGGATGCATACAAACAAAAGAAAAAATAAACGGTTAGTTCTGCTTCTAATCTTGCCTTTCACCTAGCATCATTTCATTGCTCTAGCAAATTAAATTTGATTCACTTAAATGCACAAGGTTAAATTGTTGTGCCCAGTATGGAAAAACAAAACAATAACAAGATGAAAATATGCCACAGAAAACCTGCAGATGTGGGTCTATCATACCTTCTGCAAAAGGGAAACATTTGACACTAGAAATAACTCAAGAGCCCCTTGCTGGAGCAGAGGTCTAAACACAACCTGCTTTCAAAAAAGCAGCTTCTGGCATCCAGTCTTTTATGAAGTTATTAACATCCGTCAAGTAGGAGCTTCATGTCTCCCTCCTGTGACTTCAGTGACGTAATTCCCACATGAAAGAAGCACTGAAGAGACTTGTTGGAAGATTTTTCATGAGGAGAAACATCAGAGTAAAATTCTATGGGAGGAGGATGGACCCAGGGAACTACAGGTTGGCGAGCCTCACCTCTGTGTCTCTGGGAAGATTACGGAACAGATCCTCCTCTAAGATATGTTAAGACACATGAGGGACAAGCAGGTAATCCAGGACAGCCAGCACAGCTTCACCAAGGGAAGGCTATGCCTGACCAATCTGTGGCCTCCTGTGAGGGAGCAGTGTCAATGGTGGACAAAGGGAAGTTGACTGCTGTAATCTACCTGGACTTGTGAAGGGCCTTTGATGTGGTCCCTCACCACACCTTTGTCTCTAGAGAGATGGATTTGAGGGGTGGACTATTCGGTGGATAAGGAATTGGTCGGAAGGCTGCAGAAAGAGGCTTGTGGCAAATGGCAGTATGTTCAGGTGGAAGCCAGTGATGAGTGACATCCTTCAGAGGTCTGTGTTGGGACTGGTGCTCTTCAACATTTACATCAATGACAGGCTCAAGTGCAGCCTCAGCAAGTTTGCAGATGACACCAAACTGAGTGGTGCAGTTGACATGTTAGAAGGAAGAAGAACCTCAACACACTTCAAAGATGGGCTGATGTGAACCTTAAGAGGTTTAACACAACAAAGTGCAAGGTTTTGCACTTGGATTGAAGTAATCCCAGATAAGAAGAACTCCTTGAGAGCAGCCCTGCAGAAGAGGACCTGGGGGTCCTGGTGGATAGAAATCTAAACGTGAGCCAGCAGCTCAGAAGGCCAATGGTATCCTGGGATCCATCAGAAGAGGGGTGGCCAGCAGGAACGGGGAAGTGGGTCCCTCTCTACACTGCCCTCATACGGCCCCACCTGGAATACTGCATCTAAGTGTGGGGCCCACAATACAGGAAAGATGCGGAGCTGTTGGAGAGGGCCATGAAGACGATCAGAGGGCTGGAGCACATCCCCTGCAAAGACATGCTGAGGGAGCTGGGCTTGTTCAGCCTGGAAAAGTCTCTGAGAAGACCTCCTTGCAGCCTTCCAGTATTTAAAAGGGGATTATAAACAGGGAGGAAAAAATAAATTTTTTTTATAATGGTGACAGGACAATGGAGAATGGTTTTAAGCTCGAGGAGGGAAGGTTTAGGTTGGATGTCAGGGAAGTTCTTTACTGAGAGAATGTCTGAGGGGCTGGAACAGGCTGCCCAGAGAGACTGCGGATGCTCTGTCCCTGGAGGTACTCAAGACCAGGTTGGATGGGGTCCTGGGAAACCTGGTCTAACATAAGATCTGGAGGTTAGTGGCACTGCCTGTGGCAGCGGGGATGGAGCTTGATGATCCTTGTGGTCCCTTCCAACTCAAGCTATTCTGTGATTCTAACTCCACAACCTTTTCTCAACAAAAGACAGTAGTGATCATGAAGGGAGGAATAGAAAAGCAGAGAATGCAAGTAATCAGTGACTGCCAACTTTACCTCCTGAGAAATGAAAATATCAGAAAAAGCAGATACTTCTCCCCACACTCCACCAAAGCCAGCCAGATACTTTCAAACTGCCACCTCAATACCTCCTCCACCAACACATCAGCACGATGACATCTCATGCTCTGGACCCTTCCACAGTTTCTCAGGCTCCTTCTCACCATTCCACTGGCCAAAAATCCCAGAGCAATGACAACTGACAGATCTGAAATATTCCACATCCATTCTGGTCAGCAACCACATGAGAAATTGCAGACCTAGAAATAAAGATGTTCTGTAAGGCACGTGAAGAATGAGATCAGAAGAATACTGGCTTTGTAGTATTTGAACAATGATATTAAAATCAAGGTCTAACATGCTCTTAGGAAACCTAAGCTCCTTGGCAAAGTTTCCCTAATTTCCACGTGAATACAGAGCTGATGTTTAAAGCAACAACCACTGCTTTGGCAACTACAAATGAAATTAAACCCAAGAGACTCTAACCCAGCTAAATGTGAACAGTAACAATCACCAGTATAGCACCCATGTTGTTTATTTCAGTATGTATATAATTTCAGTACAAATATCCACTTAAGATTTATTCATCATTTTAAATTGTCTCCATGATTTCAGTGTATAGCAGAACAGTGTTCTGACAACATAGACTTATGTCTTTGAAAATATCAAGGGAAAGCTCTGACATCCAGATAAACAGGTTTTTGTACTTTGGAGGCAAATAACAACTGTAACTCTGATGAACAGCTGGATCAATCCATGCTGAGCACTTGTTTGCAGTACAACTTCTTGTTAACTGTGTTGACATATCAACAAACCTCTCTGTGTTCTTGAGAGACAAGGAAGTGCTATTACCCCTGGATTAAAGATCCAGATCCAAAAAAGGGACTCTGGACACAAATTCCTAGAGCAGAAGATAACTTAGATTCTAGGAATGGGTGGGCTTTGTAGAATATTGCATCATCTAGTGCCACAACCTTAATATTGCATCACATAGTGCTCAACCTTGCCACTGGAAGAGACAGAATGACACTGTTTCACAGTACACAGAAGTTTAAGATGCCTCTTCCTCCAGATACAATTTTTTTTCTTAAATGTATGGTTGGGAGAAGAAAAACTATTACTTTGGATATGATGCTACATTAAATCCATTTTGATAGCTTTTGTGGATCCTGTCCCAAATAACATGACCAAGGTCGTGATGGAATTCTATAAAGGCCACGTACGTCTGAGACTGGTAGCTCAAAAGCATGTCTCTCTCTCTCAATTCTGAGCATGCAAGGAGGTAAGTTTCTACAAGAGCCAGGCAGAAAGAAGCCTTTCAACTCACAGTTTCAGACCATGAAGTACCCACAGCCCCCAGTTACAATGGGCAAGAATTTCACCTGGTTGTTTCTGACCAAACTGAGGAATAGTGAAAGATGTTGAAAAGCAAAGTTTTGACTTAAGCAACACAGCACAAAACACACACAGAATTTGCAGGGCAAAGTTATGTCTCAAAGTAAATCTGTACAAGGTGTGTGCTTTCCTTGTGAGCAATATAAAATGTTAAATGATTGAGAAATGTCATTGCACCATGCTCTGTTGTAGATTTTCAGCTGATTTTGGAAATAAAGAGCATAAAAAAACGCACACTGTGGTTATACTCATTTCTACTTTGGTCCTTGACAGTGCATTTGCTCCAGTACTTCAAACCTTAAAACTTTAAATGTTCATGCTACAACAGGTCCCCTAAGCAGTCACAAAAAAGAGCGGGTTAGAAAATGCTTAATTCACGGCCACTGCCCGATTTGTAAGCACTACGTTAAAGATGGATGAATTCAGATTTAGCATCACAAAACTGAGTCAGAACTCTCCTAAATTAAAGCATTTATAGGGCCAGAAATGCCACGCATGGCACCTAGATGGAACCACTAATCCAGGAATTTTAAGGGCAACAGAAAAGCACATAACAGACTGCCTGAGTCCAGTGATTAGCACTGAATGGCTTTTACATCACTTCTCTAGAGCTATCAGCATGGTCTTACCTGCTCTTTTCCACAGCAGCTGCATTCACAGGCTCCCCTGCAGGGACAATGAATGAAGAGAAGACTAGGGAAACCACATCAAGCAGCTGCAGACACTTAGAGCATAAGCAAGCAGACAGACCTGACTTCAGAAAATTACCAGCACCAGTTCCCAGTTTAAGCAGGTTCTATGTGTTCCCCCACCAAACCTTCTCAAAGTTGTTCTTGCTCTTACAAGAAGACTAAGGGATTCCTGGGGTATACCTGGTGGCTCTTCAACAAAGCTTCATGGAACCCAGATACATCACTGCAGTATATTCTTGGAAACTGCACAGACACAAAACAGATGATGACACTCTGCTTGTCTGACCTAAAACTGAATTACCACACATATTTCCCTTATACAGAGAAAGCTCTAATAGCTGATCTCTGAGCTACAGAAGAGATGATGTACACAGCTGCCACTGACCAGGTTCCACTGGATCCTTCTGAGACCACTGACTAGCAAAACATACCGACACCAGACCTAGCACGGAAAAAACTCCAGCCAGGAGGAATTTTATCACAACAACAATTTACAAAGAGCAGCAACGATACAAGGTTACCAGACTTCACCGATTCAAAAATAACTCAGGAATAAAAGCTCTCTGAGAGAAAAGGAGTTGAAATTTTGCAGTCATAAAGATGACATCATTAAGATCCAAGAAGGGTGACGGCTAACCTAAGCATTAAACAAGTGGTCTGGAATGAACAACTCTTCTCCGATCACACTGTTTATTCTTCTGTCACCTAAGACTTCTGGTGATCTCTTGAGGTCCTTTCCAACCCCTGTGATTCTGTGAGGTACTCAAAATCCCTCATAAATGTAAACATACTGAGCCTGTTAACAAGCCACTTGAGGTATGTGTTATCTCCACTGTATTAATGGTGACAAATAAAGGGTGAGATTTTAGGTTTCCAAAGTTTAATACGTATTTTCACACTAAGACAGCTATGGAAGAATTCTTCATTTCCATCAAATGAAAGAAAAAGCGGAGATGCCTGACACCTCAGCACTCCTCTTCAAGCAATGTCTACACTGCAATCACACTGAACCAGATGAGCTGCTTTTCTCATGCCCCTAGTTATAGGCTGCTGCAACTCAAACACCCACAATGTGTTTGGGCAGAACTGAGCACAACGCAGCCATGGGCATACAGAGCTGCAGGCTCCTGCCCCAGCTCCCACCGAGCACTCAGACTTTGCTTGGAGCAAAGTCTGCAGCACCCCTGGGCATGCTACCTAGAGCATCCCAGCAGTAAAATGACTGCACACTTGGCTTTGTGCTCGCACACTTTAAGAGGATGTCAACACTGTCAAAAAGTCTCAGCCTGAGGTACAAAACAAATAAGAGTGACTTCAGATACTGTAAATCTAGCTCTATACATGCCCTTACAAAACCCTCCTGACCATGCAAATTTATTTGACTGCATCTGGTCCAGTGATGCAAGAAGCACATAGTTCCCTCAGCAGCACCTCAAGCAACCTTTAGAAGCATGACAGCCACTAGCTGCAAAAGATATTGGATTACTGGGAAAAATCCACACAACAAAGCTAAACATGTTAGATGCTGAAGCTCTGTCTCCAGCATGAGATCCAAGGTCATTTCCCTGACTATCACATTCTCTAGGAGTATCTGTGTTCCCAAGCTGATACTCTTTGTGCAATGTTAATCTCTTCCCTTATGAAATGGATATAAAACTGTGCCCAACTCTGTTGTTCTGCAAATGCAACTCAGAACCTCTTTTTTTTAATTTTTCCTGGTGAAGAATAGTGGAACTTTTCTTTGTTTCTGCAGCAAGGAGGCATTCTTCTGCCATTGCTTTCCAAATAGTACAGCCTCTACGTTGGCTACACCAGCATGTGCACTTCAGAAGATACTGCTGCTACAGGATAAAAGTTCAATCATTATGAAGAGACATTTATCTTTCTGTTAAATAAAAAAAAAACACCCCATGCCTCAAAAATGTATCTCAAGCACTCACATATATTGCACAGAGGACTCTCTTTTTCAGAAGATTTTTTCAGAAACTTCAGCAATCCAGTCAATCAAGATAGTAGTAAAAATTTGTGATGGCAAGGCTGACAAGTCAAGGAGTCAAGTGGACATTTACAGGGTCACCATCCACACTGTTTTGGCAGTCTAGGGTAGGGAAAAAGGAGCAAAAATATGCTGGTCATCTAGAGGAGAAGAGTCTAACAACAGAGCAACATGAGTAACACTGAGAAACATTTCTTTCTTCCACTTTTGGTAAAGCATGGTAACAAACATGAGCATAAAAGCCCATTATTTTCCAAAATACAGAGGCTTTAAACAAAACCAAAAACTTAATGGACCTAGTATTATCCAGACAAGTTTAAAAAACATGGAAAATTCCATTAGTTCCTCATCACAGAAGAGGCAGTGGCAACTGTCATCTTTCTTTTTCTCTGAAAGCCAAGGGAAAAAAAACTAACATTGCAGATTTGAAACAAACATCTTCATTCAGCATTTCCTTTCAATTTCTTTTCTTTTTTTTTTTAAAGGTTTTCCATCTGGCACAAAAATTTTAAGTTGAGACAACATTATTTTGGGAACAGCTGGAGGGTCTATGTGGGCAATACAAACAGAGGCTTTTTTCCATTAAAGAGTCTAGCATTAACAATTGACAGACCATTATCCTACAGTAATGAACTGACATGACAGTACTTCCCTCTGCTTTTGTTTTTAAACAGAAGACCCTGTTTCTTTGCCTGTTGGCTGCTACAGAATGGCCCTCAATGCATTTGCAATGCTGTATCTGCTCAATTATAGCAGTCATTTTCTCTTGCATGTAAAAAGAGAATAAAGAAAAATTGCATAAAGACAAACTACGTTTCAAAGGCTAAATTTGGAAGCGCAATAAATAAAATACATGCAATTTGACAATTCACTCAATTGTTAAACTCATGAATCTCTCTTTCTTGTTTCTGTCCCTTTAATTCTTGCAAATACAAGAACACAATGTATTCAGCCCCTTATATCTAGTACACCTGGAGAATTAAGTATACTACTAGGTCTGACAGGTGTGGTAACTCAGATGAATGATTTTACACTTTTTAACAGTCTTACTGAAGACCTAAATGCTACTAAAAGCATCCCCAGGAAGCACAGAGTACTAGAATCATCAGTTCAGATGAAGAACAAAACCCCTTAAATAGATACATTAGATAATTATGACTGCATATGAAGGTAAACAACTGAAAAGGAAAGAAATCAAAACTGCCTGTAAGGAATTTTAACCAACTGTACAGGATATCTAGAATATGGAATACAATTGTGGTGCATTCATGTGTCTGAGCTCATACAGACTCACCAGAACTCTGCTCACAATTACTTTGGGACATTCCAGGAACACATAACTTGACTGCAACACATGACAGGAATACAAGAACTATGAGGAATTTGATACGAACTCAAAGACACACACACAAACAAGGTTATTTGTGAACAACTGTATCCCTGCTAAGTGTTAAATCATGCAGCAAGACTTAGAGCTTGCCAGTTTCAAAGGCTTTACTGTACAAGACAGCCAACAACTGAAAAAAAAAATACAGCTGCTGAAGAATAGGCATACTCCTGTAAGTCTAGTTTCAGTGCTAGTTACTGAAAAATGAAATAAACTTGAAGTTCTCTTCCGTGGCTAGTCTAACATGATAGCTTCCTTCTCTTTGAAACTCTTCTTTTTGCAATTAATGCTAAGACTTGTATTTTACCACCCAGACACACGCCTTCCCCACCTACAGCTTAGGCCTATTTAAATCTTCCAAATAAAGTATGCAAGATGCTCTCTTCTAACGTCTGTCAACCCTGCTACCTCCAGCAGACTCTTTAACAGGCACTAGAAACGAGTCTGACATTAGCCAGAATTAATTTCAGTCTATCTGACTACTCTTCTACATGTTGATGAGACATGGACCACAGGTGAGAGCCAGCTGGATTTAACTTAGTAAATCAAAGCTCTCATCATACATATGTCTGAACAGTTGTATTAATGTGTAATATTTCCTAATTTTGCAGGTCTTGAAACACAGACTAATGGCGGTCATCCATTACAAAAATAAACCAATTCTCCATTCTCTATACCAGTATAACCCTCTTGCAAGGGCCCAAATCCCCTATTTGGCCTATTGCTCTTCTCCCATATGTCTCAGACTTCAGCAAGCTGCTCATAAACATATATCAAAATCATGCATAGCACTCGTTTCAAAAGAGCAAGCCAGATGTTTGCTTGCAAGTGTATATCAAGGTGGAGGGTTCAAAAGCTGCAAACTCCACCTGGAATCACTTATAATTTATATCAGAGAAAGAAAACTCAAGACACAGCTTTCCCATAACATTCCCTGGCAGCTGGATTATACTTCACCTGATCACCAAGGTCTCTACTCATAATTCTCCTTTGACATGCCCAGTTTGGACAAAATTTTAAATTTTCACCTCAACACTACAAGTGGCTCTTCCAGAAATGGCTGCCTGAATTTCAGGCATTACTGAGGTTTATAATGCCCACATTTCTCTACAGATCTCTTCCTAAGGTGGTGAGGCAGCCCATGACTAACAGATCAGGATTAAAATTAAAAGTTACCGGAGGAAATAAGTAACCATGGGTTTCCTTTATGCATTTGCACTATCTCAATTGTCTTGACTATCAGTACAGAACCACGGGGATTCTTCAGTACAGAATGAAAGACAGAACACAGTAGTGTAATGGACTGCCCCTTAAATAACTCCTAAATTTAATTTCACTTTGTTCAGAAAAGGCAGCCAGGAAAATGAATAACACTACTTCATTGTGTGATACTGCCTTGAACAGTCTCCATATCAGCTCATTTCCATACAATGAGGGAAACAAAGATTTTCTCCTCTTCCTGATGCTTATGCTAAATGAGAAACTTCAACAGAACAAAAAATGCTTTTTATTTTTCTTTTCCTCTCCTGCAAGAAAAAAATATTTCCGAACAAGCTTATTCTGTATTTTTAATTACCTGTAAAATTTGCATTTAGATAGCACCAGACACCCAAGAGTTCTGTTAATACTTTTATATTTTAATTAAATCTAGTACTTGTTTACTTTTACATGCCCTGAATAATTACAGACAACTATTACCCTCGCTTTATCATACCACAAAGAAACTCCAAATTACAAGAAACTAAGGTATGCAGTAGCTCAAGGCCAGATTCTGCTTAACTTTGGAGAAAGATCTGGAATACTGTCACTGAGGAAAGTGAAGTTACACTTACCCATAAATAGGCTAGTATATGGCACAGAGCAGAAACCTAATTATTCCAAAAGGCTCCAAGTATCTCTGTGGTGAAAGGAACAGAAGTCAAATCTGTATTCTGAGTCACAAGCCTCTTCCTGATTCTCCTGCTCATCATAAAGGATCAAATCATATTTTTAGCAAAAGCAGCCAGTGAGGGGTCAGGAACAGACTGAATAGCTATACCAAGGTCATACAGAATATTTGTGACAAAGAGTATCTGCAAGCCCAGATTTCCCCATTTCCAGGATACCACTTTAATCACTCACACCTTTAAACACCATTAATCATAAAGAGAAAATAGATAAATGCATAAATAAAAATCAAAGAAAGTACTGCATTTTAGGATCAGTCAAGCACCTTGAAGTATGCTGTACCCCATTAAAGGAATGTTTCAGAAGAGGACATCAAGTTGATGCTGAAAAAGCATGGAGAGAAAGGGCAGGCACATCACACACTACCACTTGAGCTCTTTGGCTCACGTTCCTTTGCTAATTACAGAAACAGTGCACCATACTGATAGGAAGCATGAAGTTAAAGCTGAGGAGTCTCAGCTCACTGGATACCTCAGATCAAAGACCTTAGAATAACAATATTTTTATTTCTCCCTCCCAACCACTGCCATTATTATGCATTTTTCTTCCAGAGTATTTCTCCCTTTTGGTATACAAAGAAAGCTGTATTGAACTTCCATTCTGGATATTTCCTATTTGAGTTAAGGAGAAAAGTTATTTTCATCATACTGCTTTTTAAAAACAGATCATTAATCTCCCTGCAATATTTGTATGTGAAATAAACTACCAAGAAACTTATTTTTTTTAAAAAGGAATTTCACAGAACGAAAAGATGATCAAGATCTGAGACAAATACTAAATCTTCGGCTTATATCGCCTGCCTAATGACTTGGCTCCACATCAAGATGCAAAATAAAGAGAAACTTCTGGTATAGTGTAGAATAAAGAGTACCTTAGGGATGCAGAGAGACAAGACAAAGGTCTTGGAATTTTACTGTTGGGTTAGCCAAAAAAGAACAAGCAAAATGGCTGCTGCATATTACAGAACACATTGAGGTTTACCCTAGGGTTCAGTGATGTAGTGAAGCACTTCCTCTGGGTTCCCTCTCAGACATACAGCACGTTAACCACGTTTAACCTTAAAAATTTTCAAGTTCTTGAAACTGAAGAATACAGTCTTCTAAGACAAGCGTGTTATTCTCCTCTTTGCAGTCATAATTCTCTCTCTTTCTCACAGAAAACGTCTGAAGATTTTTCTAAGAGTTATTTCTAATGAATCATACTTAACTGCACCCATTGTTTTTGCCTGATTCAGTCTGCTCGGCTTGTCCGCTTGCAGTGCCTGTTTCTATAACTGTTACATAACCTGTAATCTCTGAAGCTGTCCCTCACTCAGCGGGGTGGCCATCAAGCACCAGGAAACACAAAACAAACACAGACTTACTTAGTTCTTCCTGATGCCTCTCTGTTTGGGCAAAAAACTGCCGAAGTTCCTCCGTGATCTCCATGTTACTCAGGTCATATTCAAACTCCCCTTCTGACTCGGAGCCTTCCTGCACTTCAGAGTCCTCTTCTTCCTCCTCCCTGTCATCATCCTCGTTCCATGTCTGGTCATCCATATACTGTTGAGCTCTGCCAGGTGGGCTATAGTTGGAAAAATGGCTTTGGGTACATGGGGGGTCATCCCCATCCCAATCTGAGTAGCGGTTACTTGGAGAAGCTGTAGAAGGAGGCCATGGTATGTGATAAAAGGACTCCATGGCTTTCCAGTAGGCTTTCTGGTGTCTATGCATCCAGCGCATAGCTAAATCATAGTGCCTCCAGTACCTTGCATACACTTTATGAAAATACCATGGCTCAGTTTCTTCCTGTATCCAAATGGGGAGAAACACACACAAAAGAGAAAACAAGTAGTAACTGAGAGATAAAACACTCTAAAATACAAATCTAGGGCTTGCTCTTAATCATCAATCATTCTTCTCCTAAGTCAAAACTCATATTTCTAAAAGAAAAGGGCATGTGTTAACACAGTACACACGCCTTACACTTCACTACTCTTACAAGAGATTTTTTTTCCATTATCACATCTACCAAGGAAGAATTAGCAACAGAGTTGTGTCCAGGAGCTTTTTTCCCCCCACAAGTGTTTGTACTATTATGGTAGAAGAGGTTTTTGGGGAAAACGCTGCGTGGATATATTTCACACTTCCTTTAACCACTCACATGAGTTTTAAGAACAGTCATTCCAAGGTGTATGCAGCCAACACCTGATTTCCAAATCCACAGGCAGAAAACACAAGAGATTAAAATTCCTCCATATTAAACAAAGGCATTCATTTTATCCAGTAACATATTTCCTCCATCTGTCTGCCAAAAAAAGTTTCTCAGGAAAGGTCAAATGGCAATTCAGCCAAGTTCATATAGCCATCATGGCCTTGATCAAAAACAAGTCTGTATTTAGCCAACTGCCAGCTGCCAGTAAATCTCCCTTTTGTACTCATCAGCAACCAACACATGAAAAAGGGTAACAAAGTACCACTGATAAAGCACATGGAAAAATAATTCTATAGAGGGAAATATATTGCAACAACACCTTCTCTTGTCCTGTATGTCATCTCAGTTTCCCTGAAAAAGCTCAGTTTCACTCCATTCATGTTCCACTAGCAACTGAAAAGCCCTGCTGTCCTTCTAACCCTCAGCCCCTTCATATAGACCATTTCACCTCTACCCTCACTCTCAAAATCAGGAGGTAACAGAGGATCTTAAAATAAAGCCATAGAGTAGTAATCTAAAACAAACAGAACAAATAGCTATCCCCCCTCCTGTCCCATCTTGATTTCTATAGAAAATCTTTTATCTAGGCAAAACAGAATATCTGTTAAATGAGAAGACTCAATTAAACCATGTTTTGGCAACCAATCTATGGCAAGATTAGCCAAGGTTTTCAGAGATGAATGTGACATTTACAGCCCTTTATTAGTTTTTTCAATTTTTTTCTGTTTTAGAGGCATACAACAGCAAACTCTATATGCATCTCCTTGATCTCTACTTGCACAGATTCCACAGCTTTATAAGAATGACTCTCTGGAAAAAAAAAATTAAACCCCAAACAAAACAGGAAAAAAAAAAAGAAGCCTAAGAAATACTTTCCATTTAACGCTAAGAATATAAAGTCAAGTTAATTTCATTTATTTATACTTGTTTTCATTTTCTTTTTGTCAGGTAATAATGTAAATACTGGAGAGCTTGGAGTAATTATTTTTCATACCTCAAAAAACCCTCAGCTGTTATGTTGCCCTCCTTTCTGCAAAGCTGTGCCCATTACTCCATAAGAGGTCTATAAATGCTCTCATTCTAAGGTAACTGTTAAGTGCTTTCAGAAATAAAAGACTGACAGCCACGAGGGTTTATAAAGAAAAACAAAACAAAACAAAAAAAACCAAGAACAATAAAACAACTTACATTCCTTAATAACTTCTGATTAAAATTGCACCCTAATCGTGAAGGGCTACAGGACTCAGCAACCTAATTTAAAAGCCCAGATAAATGATCTCACCCATAAAGTAATATTTCATGGATGTTAAACTTCATAGCACTGATTCTCATTTTAGTCCAGTACTGTGTTGCTACAAGACCTATCGTTTGAGATTTATTCCTAAAATGAGTGGGTGCAAGAGAAGCATCTGCCTTCCATATGGAGTTTCTTCATTCTTAATCATCCAAT
Organism: Odontophorus gujanensis; assembly: GCA_013399175.1. Lineage (NCBI taxonomy): Eukaryota > Metazoa > Chordata > Aves > Galliformes > Odontophoridae > Odontophorus > Odontophorus gujanensis. The sequence continues at coordinate 558,076 of VXAB01002284.1, forward strand.
GACCTAAAAGCTACGATATACAATTTTTTTTCATTTATTTATTGTTCTTACTTTGCTAAAGAATGTCACAGTGACTCCTCATCCTTCAGCAGATGAGAACATTCTGTTGTCGAATTTGATACATTCACAGGTTCCTTCCAGAACATCTTATTTTTCTCACTACTTAAAATTCCAGTTTTGAAACACTACACAGCTTGACAAAAGCAGAAATCTCATATATACTATATATTTCCAAAAAATGACAACATAGTCTTTTAAAGTTCAAAAAAGTACCTCCAGTTCTTCTTTAACATTTCTAAAAGAGCCCTTGATCACTTCACTCTAAGCTCTGGAATCCAGCTGGTTGACTGGCTCCAGTTGTTAATTTAGGAGAAAGGAAGACAAAAAGCCAGTTCACGGAGACAGAACTCTGATGCTGGTGCCTGTCCAAATACTTTTTATGGCTTTTCTGTTGAAAGTGACCCTTAAAACCCCCCTTTTACATTTGAATTTTAAAAATCCATCTGTTAAAAAAGAAATTACAGAAATGTTTTACGCTGGTGTGGAAAGAGGAAGGGAACACTTTAAAGTCTATCTTAGTTCTATGCCTGTGCTTTTTCAGCTGCAGAATAAATGGAAATAAGAGATTTCCTCAAGAAAACAAAAGCCATAAATCTAAGGCAAATGATCAGAGTCCTCTGTTATTTTCCTGTTATGACTCTGGAGCCTCCCCAGGAGTAGACAAATCACTCGCTGTTTTAATCTGAATTCTATTTCATAGCCATTTAGATACTTCCACATCTAATTTTTTACATGTCTGCGCTGACAATTCAATAAAATTGCTTATATGCATTTTGTATATAAAATGTGACTAAGCAATCACATTGACAACCGTAAAGACTGCTTACCATCTCTTGTGGAGTTTGTTCCCTGATCACAGTGAGCTAGAAAACAAAATAGCAGCTTTTAATTCATAAAAACACGCATTATGATGCCCATAAGTAATCAATATATTTTTGTTAAACTTGAGTACTATGGCCTATAGGTACTGAATATCTTTTCCCTGTTGTGGCTAACTGAAGTCTCCTATTGGCAGTTTTTTATTAGTCAGTACAAAACCCAGTCCTCAAAAATTTCCCCTACAATACTAAGGGGAAAAGGGAGCCTCCTACCACTACACAGCCTAAAATGCTGGGACTGAATGATTTTCCACGTTACTCTCTTCCATTTTATCCCACAAATTATACTTTCACAACCTTTACTTTGTAAAGAAAATACAAGACAAACAAAAAACAAACAGCATTCTCATTTTTTGGCACCATCTGCACAGGGACATTCATAAAAGTTGCAAATACCACAAAATACTTAAACTCAACACTTTTGTATTAAATTTTCTGATTAAACTTAGAGTGCACTTACGTAGGGTAAATACCCTGAAAGAATAGTACCCTGGAGGATAAATACCCCAAAAGAATAGTACCC
>VXAB01002285.1:0-96185 GCA_013399175.1 Odontophorus gujanensis
TCTTGCACCTGGGTCAAGGTAACATCGGCAATACAAACTGGGGGATGAAAAGATTGAGAACAGCCCTGCCAAGAAAGACCCGGGGGTACTGGTTGATGGGAAGCTGGACATGAGCCAGCAATGTACCCTCTCAGCACAGAAAGCCAAGTGCATCTCCTTGCCTGCATCAAAAGAACCACAGCCAGCATGTCAAGGGAGGCAATTCTGCCCCTCTGCTCTGCATTGGTGAGGCCACACATGGAGTACAGCATCCAGATGTGGAGTCCTCTGTACAGGAGAGACACAGACCTGTTGGAGCACGTCCAGAGGAGGGCCACAAAAATGATGCAAGGGACGGAACACCACTCCTACAAGGACAGGCTCAGAGAGCTGGGGCTGTTCAGTCTGGAGAAAGGAAGGTTGCAATGTGATCTGATAGCAGTCTTTCAATATCTAAAGTGGAGCTACAGGAAAGAAGGGAACAAACTCTTTAGCAGGGTCTGTAGTGATAGAACAAGGGGAAATGGTTACATGCTCAACGAGGGGAGATTCAGGTTAGGTAAAATATTTTACAGAGAGGATGGTGAGGCACTGGAACAGGTTAAGTGTTGATTGAGCCGTGATTAAGCCGTGGTGTTCCTGTTCATTGCAGGGGAGTTGAATTGGATGGCTTTTAGAGGTCCCTTGTAACTCTAAGGATTCTATGATAAATGGGATAAAGAATGCTTTACCATAGTCCTGCCTAGTCACTGCGTAGAAATTACAGTTGCAGCTTTATGGAAAACCATTTTACTTGTAATTTCAGCACTTAAAGCCCATTTTAAACAACAACTGTGCTTAGCGCTCAATCTTCACAAATATTTTGCTGAATTATTTCTTCAATAGCTGAAAGTTACCTTTACCTCTAGAGCTAGGAAAAAATTGGTAATGACACAGTACAACCATTGTAAATGCTAACGTGTGACTAAGGACCAAAATAACTTTCTGAGAAAAGCGCACTTCCAAGAAAATAACCCTCCATTCAACATCTGCTAAAGATGCTTTACATCTTTTCCAAAAACCCCAAAAAATGTAAGATAAAAAATGAAAAATAAAAAAGCAGCACTTGTGATAACACTAACAGTAAAACAATGGCTATACTGACATCGACATGAATGCTGGGATGTTGCACTATCCAACTTGTCTTCACCACTTTGAAGCAATAACCTCCCAGTGAAGAACAGTCACAAGACTTTTAAACAGCTCAAAGATGAAGGAAAATCTGGTGTCACAGTCATGCTGAAACCAGTGAATTACACTCTCTCTCACAAATTCATGCATATATTCATATAGTTTTGTGGACTGTCCTGTGTTACCTTTGCATTGTCTTCTCGGGAACGTCATGCAGTTCAGTGAACAGATGTGACAAGTCTTGCACATGAAGAGAGACAACCCCATGCACCAGGACATGCTGGGGACAACTCAGCTGGAAAGTAGCACTACAGAAAAGGACCCTGGTGCTCTGACAAACACCAACTTAAACACGAGCCAGTTACGTGCCCTTCCTGCTGAGAAGGCTGCACCAGTCAAGGTAGTGCCAGTAGGGGATCCTTCTCCTGTACCCAGGGCTGGTGAGGCCACGTACAGAGTATTGAGACCAGTTCCTTGCTCCCCAGTTCAAGAGAAGTATGACATACTAAAGGCAGCCCAACAGAGGACCACCAAGATGCTGAAGGGACCAGAGCACTCCTTCTATGAGAAAAGGCTGAGAGAGCTGGGCCTGTTCTGCCTGCCGAAGAGGAAGCTCAAGGGGTACCTCATCGATGCCCAAACATACCTGAAGGGAAGGTGCATTCCAATTTGGAACAGCATTAAGCTCAAGGCACACATCGACAATTTACCTACGTACTACCTTAAATAGCTTCAGTATAAAAATGATAATCAGCAAAATGAGGAACTTCAAAACAGTAAAGCCTTCATAGTAAGCCCCCAATTAACACAGTACTTCTGTTCTTACCTGTGCCAGCATACAAGTGTTGGATCAAGGCCAGGTGTTCAGCACAAAATACCAGGTCTCTGAAATTGTCTGTGCTTGTATCCACCCACCATTTAGCTCCACTTTGGCATCAGGTTAAATGCTTTGAGACCCATTCACCTAGGCTTTTTCCAAGCATAATACTGCTTTGTATAGCAACACATCCTGTTCACTGACAATTGAGCCCCGTGCATCTTAACACTGTCATTCTGCATTGCATAGTTGTTAACACAGATTTCTGTAGCACAACCAGATGTTACCATAAACTTTTCAGTTTAGCATTTAAATAACATCATATTTCAGAGCTGTACTTCTGATGACAAGTGCTTTTGACCTGCCAATTAACCGAATTGAAAGTAACCAGCAAGATTTGAATTTACTAACTACTAATTCAAGTAAATTTCACCCGCATCACATTTCAGGGATGCTGCTCAAAGAAGAAAGCACCACAACACCATTACTATTAAAGACCCTAAATACTGAAGGTAACCAATCAATTTTTGTCAGCTTCCAAAGAGCTGAATTACCCAGGCATTCTTTAAAGGATGTAAGAAAGCTGTATGTACCCACCATCCCCTGTCAAGGCATAAGTGCTGGGAAGATCAAGTCCATGCAATGTATGATATGAATATAAAACTCGTAACACCAGATAAGGAGTAAACACCGTTTCAGCACTGAGGAATTACACCTTCCTAAAATCCCACGTATGTGTTCCAAACAAGCACATTCAATAGCACGGGTGAAAAAGTTCAGCAATACAAAGAAATACTTAAGATATTAGACTGATGCTGGGTGTTTAGTACACTGTGATACCTTAACAGATGCTGAAGCAATGGTAAGTTCTTTTATTAGTTATCACTTTTGGTAATAAGTATTTGTATCACAGCAAAGCTCCCACCTTTGCTTTCTGTGAATACTAAGCTTACTAAACTTAAACTCACTGAAATAGATTTCTTGTCCAGCTATATAAAAGTAGTGCTATACGAGACACTGCTTTTCCCAATAAATCCCTAGCCATTCACCTCATCTTATGGCACAGCTTCAAAACGATAACTCACTTTCAGTACAAAGGCATTTGCCATGCCCCATTTTCATGCATGATGATAACATTCTGGAGTTTTAAGCCTCTGTTTAATAAGGCTGAGACAATACAGTCCTATTTTATCACTAAAAGTGGGGGGAAAAAATTGAAATACATTAGAAGAAACATCAATCATTTCTCAGCATTTTTTCCTACATTCATTTCCATAGTAGTAAGTCCCAAATACACTAGTCCAGAGCTACTACAGTCCAGCTCACGTTTAAATAATGTAGAGTGATCAACCCACCAATACACCCCCCAGCTTTTCTGGGCACTGATGCTTTAGCAACGACCCACTAAGAATTCCAGTCGTACAGAGGGTGATGCTCAGGACGAAACAAAATAAATTGCTCTCCTCCAAAGTAGGATACAGAAGCATAATGAAAAATTAAGAATTTGTCTGAGTTCATAGATAAATATAGAAGCAGCTAATGAATATTTTAAAACAAGCAGGAATGCAACGTACACACAACAATAAGGAATTTACTGCAAAAACATACAGCTCCTTTGGTCAAAGGTTTTTCTAGAATATATCCTAAAAATTATTTGTGAGACCACAGACAAAGTCTGGTTCTTTATACAAGTACACATCTCAGCCAATAATGGCATATCAAATAGCTAACTATCCTTCAACGTTAGTTTCTTTAAAATAAATTAGTTGACTTTAACATAAGATCCACATACTACCACACCTCTTCTACAGTCTCCACCAACCTGCCTTCTAACTTCTGAGTTAATGACACAGATTCCTGATTACCTTTCTGTCATCTACGCATGAACTCTTAACCATCAGATTTGGTACCATTTGACAAACAGATCTCTTTACCTCCCCCTCCATCCTTTTTACCTCTTCATTTGGCAGCACCACCCGTTCCCATCTTGAAGGCCACCAAACCAAGTGTCACATTCAACGTGATCTTCTCTATGCATTCAGGTCAGTTTTCTAGCTACGTGCATTGTTTAGTGCAATGCACTGTCTAGCCTTTGCGAAAAGAAATCTTACTCTAAGGGACACATTTACTACATGTGTACAACACTGCTGCTAAAAATAGCTTCCCTCATATATATCTCTCCTTTCTATCTAGCAGCTGCTCTCTTGCCTCTGTCACTGTAATAAATAACGGCCCACAGGGTTGCTATCAGGGCATTTTGGACTTCTTCACACACTGTCTATGAGGATGCCACCAGCCTTCACCCCACTAACTTATGTCAGTTTCCACTCTTCCATCCTTATCTTCAGAGAAGCTACTGACACATCTACATTTCATTTTTCCTTTTCACGTTCCTTTGCTGAGCTCTGTAAACAAGAGATTCAACAGCAGCGAGACAATCTACCTACTGATCAATAATGGCTTAATGTCACTTTGTATTTCCACTACCTATTTTCATCTGTTGTCTCATCATGCATTTGGATCTAAAGAACTGAGCCACACACACTGCTTTAGCTTGGTATTATTAGTTTCAAACACCTACCCCGATGCTGCGCATTGCTGAAGTTTATATTATGTTAACAAGTATGCTATAAAACATTCCCTTAAAAAACTCCAGGTTTTAAGAATATGTGTACTCAGCATTTCTCTTGTTCTGTTTTCCACAATTTCTTATTTTATTCCTTCACCCAAACAGGTAACAAAGCACGGTTTTTCTCCACCGACCCCATTCTTTAAACCTGCACACTTTCTGCTTTAGAAACACATTCCCACCACACTGTCCTTATTTTCTTCTGAGAAGATACATTATCATATACATTTCACATATCCACCTTGTTCCATTTCTCCTTTTTTACACAGGAGTTGAGAACTTCACTAATCCTCCTGAGAAGAGCCATTCATAATAAGGAGTCAAACACTTCTGCAGCATGAGACAGAAGGCTGCTGGATTTATAATATCCCTAATCTTATGCTCTACGCTGTGAGTCAACGTTCAGTGAAAAAGCTGACAGTCTTCTCTCTTCTTAGCTGAAGGAAGTTGTTTAAACCATTTTTGAATTGGAAATGCTCTTAAAAATGAATAATCAGCAGGAAAAAAAACGCCTTTAGCCTCTTTCTTCTATTCTTAAACACTGAGGTATCCACAAAACGGGAACGAAGAAAGAACACTCCACTGCAGTATCCTTTCTACTGCCAAGGTGGTCCCCCAAAGCAGTGCCATCCCACAGGCTGGCTCTGGGCTCCACCTGTGATGCCATGTCCTCGGTTAACCTCCACACAGTACTCACCAGTTTAACCCAATCAGAACTCAGATGGTGTCCATACAGTTCATACTGAACAGAAAGATTAATATCTGGCAGTTTTAACTACAGATTTATGCTGATAAAGCTAGAGGAGTTAAGGGCAATGGTGCAGCCTGTTGCAGATCTAAGAAAATATTGTATTTGTTTATATTTAGCTCATGTTCAGAAGGTTCACACTATTATCAGGTGGGGAATCTAGGTTTCTTAAAAGAAAAAAAAAAGTGAAACAAAAACCTACGCACTTAACAACGTTGCTTGCAGATGATTTTTCAAGCCCCTACAACTTCTAAGAAGTCTAGTTCAACAAAAAACAAGCCACAAGCTACACCTGACAAAAGACTAATGGCTTTACAGTGGCAGCCAATGCGGTTCTGGCTATATGCTGCATCTGACAACAGACACCTTCATCTGAGCTCTTTAGGTTCTAAATAGATAAATACAAACCCTAAAGATCAAAAGACATAATATTTTCTGAACTATGTCTCTGAATGACACAGTAACAATGATTCTGAAGCCAACTGTTTCAAAGGCAAGATTTTGCCATTGCAGTTATATATATCTGGTGATACAGCTGTAACTTCTACCCTTGTTTCCACGAGGACTGCATTACAAGCAGTTACGAGTTGGTGGGTTTTTTGTTTGTTTTTTTTTGCTGTCTCTTCAAACTGATGTGGGGCTCAGACAGCTTCTTGGAAGATCCACAAATGCTGAGTAGCAAAGAAACCAGTTTCAGCCTGCTTTTGAATGACAGCTCACTTTAGGGTCATCAAGGTCATCCCCTGTCTCAGAGCAGCATTGATTTTTCCCAAGATCATTCACGTGGCAAGTGAAGAAGTAACAAAGGTAATAACAAAATAAAAAGAAAACCAGAAGCAAAAACAGTGGCTTCTAGGGAACAATTTTCATTGATCAAACGATCCCATTAACAGAACTGAAGTCTCACCGTGTGGTTGAGTTACTGAATAAATAACCTTGTAGGTTCTTGAAAAGTTCCTGTAACATTATTTCTTTTCCCCTTTATGCCTTCACTTTTAACAGTTATCATCTGATAACTGCTAGCACATGCTCACATCAGGCTAAGCTCAAAAAGTTGCATTTCATCAGACAGCTTTGAGCTCTAATGCTGACAAACATCCACACTGAACTACGGAGAACAGCCAAAAGCTGCTCCTTCAGCCTACTGGTCCCATTTGGGATAGGTTCTACTTGATAATTCCAAGCCCATACCAATGACAACATTCTTATTTAAGGTTGTATGCAAACAAAAACATAACTGTTAACGCATCCAAAACAAGTGCTGAACTGAAAGCTGCTGACCAAAGGAAGTTTCCCAGATGTCTCCAGAATTGGAATTTGTAGGAGATTAAGCACGCTCTGCTGTATTTTCTTTCCCACATCTATGTCAAACCTACCCTGCAACTCAGTAAAGGGCTGCTAGTTCCCAGCAAGAACCCTGCTACATATTTTTGGAACAAAGCTGGAGATATTCACAGTCACTTAAAAAAACAGGACGGTGATTATTAATTTATGAATCACAAAACCACTTAATCTAATGAAAGAATTTCAATTTACTCCTTGTGGGTAATGTTTAAAGGCCAAGATCAAACAATACACTGAAGCTAAAGAGTACCTTTTGATATAAATCAAACAAAGGGAAGCCCACACCTGGAAAAAATTCAGACTGGATGCTAGGAAATGCTTCCCTGAAAGAGTGGTCAGGCACTGCAATGGGCTGTCCAGGGAGGTGGTGGAGTCACCAATGCTGGTGGTATTTAAAGAACGTTTAGATGCTGTGTTGAGGAATGTGGTTTAGAGAAAGCTATTGGTGATGGGTGGATGGCTGGACTGGATGATCCTGCAGGTCTTTTCCAGCCTTAGTGATTCTGTGATTCTGCACTTCTGAAGTAATATGTATAATTAAGATGCAAACGTTACAGATAAGCAAGGAAAGAATTTGCAGAAGGTATCGTTACTTATTCTCTACATACTGCAGGGAGAACTACGCTGCATTCTGAAAACAGGAACCCATACCCTTTGTACTCTGGAGCATTACGTACAACATAAGAACGCTGCATATCTAGGGATTCCCAGACCGCTCCTACATTCGCACCGGTGAAAGAAAACAACGGCACCACCACAGTGAAGGCAGAGGGAGAAAACCAGTAAGGTTTTCCTCAACGGGCACCCTGAAAATAAGGGACACCTACAGCAACCGCTGACACCAGCATCGGTGCGCAAAGAGATGCACGACTTCAGCAGCCCCGCGCCCAACAAGCGCCAGGGGACGCCGCCCCCAGCCCGGGGCAGGAGCGCGGGGACCGCCGCTGCGGGAAGCGCCGGGGGCTCACCGGTACTTCTTGAAGAGCTGGTCGGACTCGCGGAAGCCGTTGTTGAGCAGCATGTTGATGCCGGCCAACGCCAGCTCCGAGTCCTCGACGGGCAGCGGCGCTTCCCCGTCCTCCCGCCGCGCCGGTGGCTGCTCCGAGCCGGCCATGACGGTGGGGGGGGGGGAGGGGAGCGGGACGCGGCCGGCTATCTCCTTCCCTCAGCCCAACCGCGGAGGAAGGCGCCGGGTGCCCGCGTCCCCCTCAGCCGCCCTCCCGCGCTGCAGCGCCGCAGAACCTCCCGGCGCCCGCAGCCCTCCGAACGCGGCGGCGCTCGCCTCGCTCCGCACAGCGCAGGCGTCGAGGGGACCGCGCATGCGCGGCGGCGGTCTGAGGGGCGGTGGGCGGGAGTGGCTGCGGCCGCGGTTGCGCTGAGGCGATGAAGCGAGGGGGTTTGTGTGGGGCGGGGGAGCTGTGGGAAGCGCTGTGAGGGGGATGTGGGCTCGCTGGGGACGTCTGCGTCCCCCCCCCACCATCCTTATCTTCCTCTGTCGGTGGAGGGTGACCAGAGGACGAGGATGACGTTGGGATTCCTCCTCAGAGGATGTGCTGCCCTCGTATGGCCGCTGCCCCGCCTCTGACCCCCAGCAGGCGGTGATGCAAGTTTGGTCGCAGGCAAACAGCACATTGATGCGGGGGTTTTCGCTAAATCCGCTAGGTTTTTCCTTTAGTGAGACGTAGGAGCTGGGGCAGCCACGCTTCCAGAGTGAAGTAACAAAGACCTTCTCTCCTAACGTGCCTTTCCTTCTGCAAGGAAAATAGTCTTTTATTTTTACTTCTTAGAATAGTGATTTTAGTTGGTGGCAGCATTCACTCAAGCACTGACTGAAGTTTCTTGTTTCTAGGGCAGTGCTTCTGACTTTCCCAGCCCAAGCCCAACAGGCTTGAGTTATTTGCTCCCTGCCCCTCAGCACCATTATTAGCTGTAATGTGAACTTGCCTGTGGAGCTGGCAGCGTTTTGCAAGCTGTGTTCAGCCTACTCTCACACGTTACAAACAATGGATATATGAGAATGTACACCTGGAAAAATAGATCCATTCCAGACCCAAAAAGTCAAGTACCTGGCCTGAAAATACACTCGTGATATCTCATCCCAATCTGCAGGAGGAACAACTTCCTCATTGTGCTTAAATTCAGGTGGAGACAAAGGCAACTGCCTACAGCTTGGTCTTGCTCCAGCCAGCTAAGGCAACACTACAGCTGAGCTGCTCTTGTCAAAAACTAACATACAAAAAAAATGGGACTACAGTCTAGTTTTAGAACAAACCCTTCTTCCCTGTCAAGAACATCTTTTTCCTGTGAATCAAGTAGTAGTATTTCCATCCTACATGTTCCATAGGAATAGCTACCACCTAGGGAAATAGTCTGCACCCAAACCCTCTTGGGAAGAGGCTTCTTAAAAAGCCAAGAATGTCAAATGCTGGGAGCCTTCTGAAATCTGCCAGGTACGAATCAGGTGCTTTGGCTGATTCCCAGCCCCTCTGAACAAAGCTTGACACTCAGGTTGTTTAAATAGAGCATGCCTTCTGTTACAGTGCACATCACCCATACAGCATCTCTAAGGCTTCCAGGAGGTTAGCACAGAGGGAGCAGGAAACCACATGTTCTCTCATGCATTTATTGTTCATCTGTGAAACACAGCCTCCCATATTCTAACAGGCTCATAAAAAGGAAGTTGCAGCTTGCAGTTTGTTCACTGTTTCAGTTGTGTGTAGGACACTGCATTGCAGATAACCGCATAAATAATTAAAAAAAATTATTCCTACCTCCAATGCAGGATTCTGTGGGCAAGGAGTGACAGCGAGGTGGTTTATATTTTGATTTCCCTTAGTCATATATAATCAGTTTGGCTGGAAAACAGAGAACCTCATGGGTTCCCTGAGAATCAGGGAATAGAGGAGTCTAACTCCTACCTCTGAGCGCCATTTCTAAGCAATAGCAAAGAACCAAGTCCTTTGTGAAACACCTTTTTTCTTTTTTTTTTCCCCAAAACTAGACCCTAGTTCCTAGCTCCCATAGCTGAGTAATAGCATAGCAGATCTGTGTGGGGGCAAAAACCTGTAGAGATCAAGGAGCAAGAATTCTTTGAGGTCTTCTTTCTAGCACCCAGACTACTCTCAGGAGTGGCAATGATTGTCTGTTTTGTGTTACAAGTGCTTTTATAACTCTTAGGTAGCTAGTTATTGGTTTTGAAACACCAGACACGAGTATTTAAATCATACCTCCAGAAACACAGCTCTAAGTCTGTGGAAGTACTTGGCAGAATACTTCTGCATTTCAGCTGCTCTAGCAGAAAAGTAACACATTCAAATGTGACTAATGAAGCAGTGTGACACCCACAGTTTGCCTCTGAGAGTTTACCAGCAGCAGTCTTATGGTGCTCATATTGTTATGGGCTGCTTTAGAACTGCATTTTTTGGAAGAAGTTGATGAGAAACCAGCAGGGCTGTAAGTTTCTGTGTCTGCCACATAACAGCAGATGAGGTCTTGTGATGGGTTACCGTTAGTTTCATTCACATGCAGGATGTGGTACTGCTGATTCAGCCTACCAAGAATGGTCTGAGGAGCACAGAAATAAAGTGAACACACACATTACTTGTACCAGCTGACCTAAGCTGGTATGTACTTCTCAGTATCAACACTATAGACATTTCTTGTTTTATTTATATAAATCCCTGACAGCATAGTGTCATCAGCACAATATTTGCTTACAAGAACTTCAGCCAGTAATTTCAGCAGGGGTTCAGTCAGTGACCAGTTTTCCACTTACCCCGCAGCTCACTGTAGTGCAGTATTAGATAACCTATGCTACTGTTAGCTCATACAAAAAAAGATTGAGCAAACTGGTTTGTAATCGCTGAAGGACAATATAGTAAGTTACTGATAGGGAGCAAGAATCATACTGGAAATTTTGGACCAATTAATTTATTTACAAAATCTTCACTGTTTTTCTTAGTTAACTTTACTCTTGTTAAAGAGATAAAAGGCAAAGTGGCTGCAGTTTCCACATCCTGTAGGAGATAAAAAGGTAGTGTTTTTATAGCTCCCTTGCAGGGTGTTTTTCTCATAGTTCAATATAGCCTGTACCTTTGGATACTAAATTGCACTCCCCATTAACAAGCTTTCCAAGCTTCTGACCTATCTTTGTGCTTCTGACAGGGAAAATTCCTGAAGTCATCATCTTTATAAAACCCCTGAGTTAATAACTCTTTTTCATCAATATTTTTCCTCCATAAGTCTGACTGGAATTTAACAGTACTATAAATTGCATGAGTCACAGAGAATGGCAAAGATGGTAGTAAGAGGGAATCAATTATTAAAGAAAGCATAAAGATTCGGCTATAGCATCTAAGAAAAGGGGTTAAAAAAAAGAAAGTCCTACATTCATATTTTGAGTTTCATTTCTTCAATCTATAAATTAGGTCCCACTTGTCCCAGGGCCCTTCTCCACTGTGCCTGTATGAGGCAGTTTAACACTTTGCTGCTTGCTCAAAGTGCCCTTTAAGATGTGAGGGTAACAGAATGAATAATAACAAAAGGTATTATAGCTAAGATACTTTATAGATAGTATAGTTAGACATTATTGTGATAGAAAAGAGACGATTGAAATAAAGGAAAATGCTCACCTGTGTCCTACGCTCACAATAGAAAACTCCAAAGGAGTAATCTTCAACAAGAGATCCTTCCTCAGTGGTGGTCAGCCCTTAAATGGGGTCTGGGAAAGGTGGATTCAGACTCCACCCCTCTGGTCACACAGGTGAGTTGCCTTCACCTGTGCTCCCGCAGCTGACTCAGTGCTCACCTCAGGTGATCAATCACTGGTTCAGGCCGTGATTCAACAGTTCCCATACATGCCCTAAATCTGATTTTTCTGAGTTTCTTTTAACCTATTTTGTTCCAGAATTCTACATCTATCCTGGAACACCTCAGTAAGCCTGGTACAGTTTACACTTCTTAAGCTGGAAATAAAATTTCAGCATTGAATTTGGAAAATTCGATCACCGCAATTAAGTTAGAGTCACTGTTCGTTTAAGTGAAGTAAAACGCTTCAGAATTGCATTAGCATTTTTCCCGCATTGCAGAAATCCTGACTGTGTATGCACATAAAGTGTGGAAAACACTAGTAAAAATTCTAAGACTTCTCCCACATTTTTTCAGTTTCCAATATAAGCCTGGGGAGACAGGTGCTGTATTTGATTCCTTTGACAGATTTTCCATTCTAGTTAAATATCAGGTGCTTTTCCATTGCTAGTTACACAGGGGTGGAAGAATCAAGGATATAGCTCTTTATTCTCTACCAGCTGTTGGAAGGCTTTGTCTCTGTGTCAGTAGCTTGGGCTGGTGAATATCCCAAAGCGAGTATCCTCTTTTTTGGAATATATCATATTTTGCAAGGAAAAAAAATCGATGCTCATAAGTACATTTCTAAAGAAATGTCATTTTCAAGTAGCTAAAGCCACTTGTTCTTGTGCTTTGTGCCTCAGACAGTGGCAGTGGATCTCACAATAATGGAGGTACCTGCCTATTGTGTCTTATCGCTTCAGTATTAATGAGGGGTGAGCTCTACATCTGTTATCATCATGCATTTTCCATACAGAGCAGCAACCAAGCAATACTACAAAGCTAAGCTAATCTTCAGAGCTTTCTTTTCATATTTTCCTATTAGTGTGTATTGTCATTTTAAAGGCTAAACCCTGCCTAAGGATATGCATTGAAATGACTGTCTCTCCTGTCAATAAATAGAGACCATGCATACACCTCCATGTAAAATGAAACACACTTCATGAGCCTCTTCATCCAAAGTATTCCAGGGGTACTGAAATTGAGTCTCTTGACTCTCCTCTGATTAAAGAGCTTTATAGTAATAGCAGTTAGAAGAATCGCCTCTGCTTGTGGCAGTGGACTTTAGTCCAGAATCTGCTGCTCCTTCCTCTCATAAGCTCTCAGTTTTTCTTGCTTATTTCTCATAGGCAGCCATTTCTTTATTGAGAGCTACCTGTTGGAAAGTGACTGATCCCCTCTGTCCTGCTCTCTTGAGCATTCATTGGCTGTTCTTTTCTGTTTCCTGCAGAATATGCAGTTCGTAACAGGCAGTTTTGTGCAGAGAAGCCATGGGGATAGCTGGGTTGGAGGACATAAAGTTCCTGTAAAGTCTAAAAGGAAAGTGAAGGGCGAGAGAGAGCAAGTAAAAGTGATTTCTAAGCATTCTTATCTGGTGCTGCTGTTTGTTTTTTCTTTTGCTGTTGTTGCTGTTTTTTAATATTTGGATTATGTTTCTTTTCATCCACAAATGTGGTTGCTCTAGACCCAACATATGATCAGTATAATGAGATGAATCATGTGCAGTCACAGAGTTATTTTGACTCAAGCATATGAAGGTGTGTAATTTTTGCTATATAAAATATGCTAAGTTACAGGGAGTTTCAGTGTGTTGCTTATTTTATCCTTCAGAGTCTGCTAATGACCAAGCATATGCACACAGTTCCAGAGAATACAAAGCAATGCAAAAGTATTAAATACTTACAGCTACTCTGCTGAGGCTGCAGCCACATGCTGGCCTGTTCTATGAAAATTAATTTGAAAAGCTTCTACATAAAATAACTGTCATCTGACTTGAATTTTAAGAGCCTATTTAGGATGCTTTACTTTTAGAGAAATAACTTCTTACAGAGTTCAGAGCTATGTTTGACTGCAAGAATATCTGCTCAATCTAGCTGTATTGCCAGAGGGCATGATATATGAAGAATAAAGGGATCACCAGGAATCAACTAATTCTTGTCCAGTCCTTTCTCAGGAGTCACAATGAGTTCATGTGGGTTGTAACAGACAAATATTTCTCCAAATGTCGTTCAAGTATTTTTGCTACTGAGGGTCTGCAAACTAGATTTCCCTCTTGTTCTTCCTCCAGTCAGTACTGGAAACAACTGATTGCACCTTTGCTACAGAAGAGAGGGATAAGAGCAAATTAAAACTGGTGAGCTCAGTGACTTGGTGTATAAGAGAGTGAGGTAAGCTGTCTTGTCCATAGTGGAATATATAACATTATTTGTCCTATACAATACCCTTGGTTTGATAGTATGGGATCTTGGTTGGATCCCTATGAACGTTTTTTACTTGGGATGAAAAACGAGTAGTCAGGAAGGCCATGGATAGCCTGTAGCAAACATAGCAGCCTTGCTAAATGCCCTTTGTGTCGGTACTCCTCTTAGTCCACGTAATTTAACAATCAGAAATCATTGTAGATCATATTTGTAAGTATTTAAAATGAAATAATGTCTTGCTAAAGCATATTTTTCCTTTTAGTAGTTTAGCAGTAAATATTTTTTTCAGAGGTGTCAAGCTGCTCAATGCATAAAGCAGTTTAAAATGAGATTATGTAAAGGTTACTTGTCAGCTACATTCTTATGTTTCTGCTTTCATTTGGAACTTCTGGCATTCTATGTGCTTTATATTTAGCATCTTAACATTTTCCACTTGCTTATTCCTCAATTTTCTAAGCAGAATGGCCTCTGTTGAATTACAGAGGTGTTATTCTGGCCATGTCAGACTTTAGGACTGTTTTTCAGTTTGGGAATTTGCAGTCCTTCTAACTCACCTTTCTGCAAGAGGGGAATATTTGGTTAAAAATCCTAGTGAGGAAAGATCAGTAGACCCTACTGATAACCACTTTAGTGTGACACCAAACACAGATTTATATGGACAGGTTATCATTTCCTACACATAGATACATCATCTGGGTCTTTTTCTTGAAAAGTTTTCACAACTACCATGACCAGCTAGAGAGGAAGACGTGAAACAGCTGAGGTAGAATTTTGAATCTCCTGGCATTAGGGGAAGTTGCAAAGAGTGGATTCCTGTGCAGATGTCCTTCTTCAGTCCCAATTTCCGTTTCTTTTTGTTGTAGATTTGGAGGTGGCACTTCAAGATCACACAAACCATAGCCACTTGGAAGTTAATTTGTGTCACTTGAGCATGAGGAACCTTGCTCTTTCATCAAGCCACTGAAGTTCTCTGAGGATTGGTTCTGATATCTACTGCAGTGTGCAATAACTTTGTACCTGTCTGTGCATCAGTACTGGTACTGTACAGTTCAGCGGTCTACAACCGCCTCAGATGAAAGCATCTTGACTTTCTATAACTGGAACAGACCACACAGATTATGTTCATTTGAGCAGCCCTGCCAGCAGTGTACATGCCTACAAAGATGGTGAGCTTCTTCCCCTGCATAAGCACTCTGTCAGCTACTGATTTCTTTGTCCTTGATTATTTCAGTTCCTTATGTTTTTTCAGAGTTTAATCCTGTCTCCTGGAACATAGTGCTCTGTTCTTTACAAAACTCTTCTCTGAGGCTTGCACACATAGACATGGCAACTGGCTTTTAAAAGAGGCAGTATGATCTGTGGCATATACCATCAGACAGAAAAAAAAAAAAAAGACAAAAAAAGCATATTGAGAGACAGATGCTACCCCAGATTTCAAAGTTTTTATTTCTGGATGCTGTCTTTTAATCTGCAGAACTTGTGCTTTGGTCTGAATGCTTCTGCTACTCCCAAGAATGTAACCAGTTGTACCATTTAATTAGAGGATGCAAGAAAAGTCATCTTGTCTGTATAAACGTACAGTGAGGAGAGCTTCTTCTATTAAGCATGTATTCAAACAGTACATGTATTTATATACACTCAGGCTACAGCATTCTCTAGAGTAAACAGCTTAGATCTGTGTCCTTAAATCATTTTTATTCTAGTAGTTGTTCTATAGTAGCAAGTATTTGATTAAATTCCCACAACGTTCTTCACATTTTGGTGCGTAAAACTATAAAGCAGACATTAAAATAAGCATTTGCCATTTGAAGATATTATTTTAGGTACTGGACATCTAATTTGAAATAGAATCTAAGAAACTGGAAGCCAGTGTTTAACTGGCTAGCTTGTGAGTTGACAGTTCCAAAAGGAAATTAAGCAGAACCAAGTGTTACCTCCTGTCACTTAATGAAAAAAGCAGAAGCATACTGTTGACTAAGGTTCAGTTCTCTAAAATAAAGCGAGTTCTCTCTTGTTTACCATTAGGTTTTCCCATTCTTTTGCTTCTGGAAACACGGGCTGTTTGTTTGGAATATGCTCTGTGTCCCATCTGGTTTGTAACGTGTTCCTATTTGGGCATTTGTCAGTCAAGGGAAGTGAGTGAGTTAACAAACACTTCTGTGAATTCAACATTCTTCTGAACAATGCCTATCAGAATCTAGATATCAGAGTGGCAGACAGAGCATGTGCTCAGCAAGAGAAACGCTGCATTGCAGATAAAGGGAAACAGCAACGTCAAGATTCTGTGTGCATCTAAAGGTAATCACAACAGGGACTTACACATCTTAACTCTCAACAAAGTTCTTACAACAACAGCAGCAGAATCAGCAGAATGATGAATGTGATACCCTCCTTTAATTATTATTTTTTTAAGTGTATTTGCATTTTGAAAGCATTCCTACCCTTAAACAGCACAGTGCCTTTTAAAGCCTCGTGTCGTGTGGCTTTTTCCATACTGACTCACTATTCTTCTACCAAGAGCGTTTTGTGAAGCTGAGAGCTACCGACCCCATAAGCACCTCAAGCTGAGTTGCGTAATCTCAGCTCTGGTGAGTTATGCCCAGCAATAACCAGGGTAATACAGTGAGAAAAACGATGCTTTTACTGCAGGCCATTTTTTTTCTGAGTTCCTCTTCCTGACATAGCTCAAGAAGAGATCATCTCTTATTTTTTTCACTGCGCTGTCTTTTTTTTCACTCTGTTAGCATTTTTCTCAAATGCTTCCAGCAAACATTCCCATCTTTCTCTTTCCGTTCCTTTCATTTTATTAACTCTTTCACTTACCTATTTTTAGAGGATTGTAAGAGTGTGCAAATACCCATTTTGTCTTGCATCTGTTTTATGTGTCTTTCATTTGGGGTTCAGCCTACATTTTCTCCTGAGGTTCTCAAGCTTCAAACCACATGAAGCACAGTTCATACATATTTCTTTCCTTGGTGTAAGGTGGAATTTGGGAAAATACACGTGAACCCACCGCTCTTATCTGACCACGCAACCAGTAGGGACAGTAGAGATTTCTTTTAGTGGCAGAACAAAGACACTGAAAAATAAGAAGGTAGAGAAATGCTGGCAGATCTACTGCCATGGATCCAAGCACCATATTAGCATCACAATGAGATGCAACATCATAATATGGAGATGCCAGGAGCTAGCTGCTCTTTATCTGGGTAACTCAATACTGGGAAGGATCAGTGACGAAAGCATTTATAATGACATATCTTCCCTATAATTGGAAGCAGGAGATCATTCTTTCTGGCTTGTTCCTTTCTTCGCTGTGGCCTGCTGACAACACTGTAAAATGGCTTTTCTATAGCTAGGTAGTAAGGCAGTGCAATCATTCCTTAGGACTGTGGTCAAGTGCTGCATCCATCTTCAGGGCACTTGTTCAGTGAGCTTCCTGCTGCTCCAGATGGATCCTTGGGAGCTTGGAGCTGGGTTTGTTGCTGCTTTGCCCTCTTATGGTTTATGTTCAAGATGGCGTCCGCTTTGTGGAGTGGAGTAACTGCCCCCCCTCCACAGACGATAGAAAGACAACTTAGAGTAGATACCCAATTATGTAACTAGAGTTGTGTGATGAGTAACCATAGTACTCTGCAAATGTTATGGGTCTTACTGAATTCAAGCAGATGTTGTATCACAAGAGCCAGTGCTACTGAGCGGTGTCATATCCACACGAGTCCATGTCTAGCCATTCCATTTGTTTAAAATCAACGTATCTTGGAACTTCCTGTGGATTCCAGATAAAAAATAACGAGTTAACCTACGCTAATAGTAAAAACCTTAACATTTTTGTCTGGATTTGATGGTGAAATGTGCTCTCATAAGCTTAGCAATGCCTGAATTGCAGATGCATGTAATAGCACTTGTTGGTGCCAGCCAGGCTGGTTTTATGTGTTGCTGTTACAGGGCATTCACAAAAGCCTTGCGTTAGCATTCCCCACTGAAACACAGAAGACTTCATTTAATCTGTATGAAAAGAAAAATGTTGTTTTCAACCAGGTCTTAATGTGTTTCTGAAGCTGCAGTTATACTTTCAAACTATGGCTTGACACCACATGAAATAATCACTGTAGTCCGGATTACGATGAGACTCCATGCAGTCTAACCACTGCTCAAGGTCCCCTTGATCGCATTCCAGTCCTTTTTTCTCTGACTCGTGCCTGCCTTTGTCAGAGCCTACCCTACTAGCATATAGTATTTTAGTATACAGATAAAGTATATGATGCCAGAGGCTAAAATTCAGGAATAGGTGATGCAGCTTTTGGGTTTTACCTAACAAGAATTTGGCTGTGCTTTGTAAATGACACTAAGCGCTATCTCTTGGTTGTAGCCCTGAGCAGTTTCTGTTCTGCCTGTCTAGAGAATGTGAGTCTGTTACATGAGAAATGAGGACACTTGTCCTAGGTGACCAAGTGCTGCCCACAGCTCTGTTGCCATAGGGTTCTCTAAAACTGGTAAGATAGACATGGTGTGTCCTTGATGGGATAACTTCAAAATGTGTCAGAGGCCCACAGTGGAAGCCCTAGGGTCTGTGTAAACTTCAATAGCAGAAAAGAGAAGAGAACCCAGCTTTTGCCAATGGCATCTGCTGAGGTTCTCGAGCACAAAAGATACTGAGATGTGAGCAGCTGAAAGGTACAGCTGGAAGCAAAACCAGCTCATCTGGGAGGCAGAGGCGTCTGGGTTTGGGCTGCCTGTATCACACCATATGCAGAAAGCAGTTCCTACTAGAGATTGGTGTATCAGAGGAAGTTTGTGCTAGTCAAAGCTGTATTGCAGGGTTTAAACTCAGCCACAGAGCTGTCTACACACATGGAAAAGGAGGGTGACACTGAGTGCCTTGCAGAGTTGTGTGCTCAAGGGGTGCCCTGAGGGAGATGGCAGAAAAGGCACGAAGGGGTGTGAGAAGCTATCTTGTGACTAATTGCTGTTTGCAGCTGCGGATAGACACATGTTTAATTATCTGCTGCATGCAGATTTCATTTGCAGTCACTAGAGTCCAGATGTTCCCTGCCATAATTTGAAGTACAATAAAGAAAAGGTTCAGAGAGCAAACTCGAAGGAGCTAGGAGGAGGGGCAGCTTCATGCACCTTCTCTCCTAGCAGTCTTAAGGCTCACCTTCCCCTCCTCACCTTTATTTCTTCTTCATCTGTACAGTCCTTAGAGGCTCACATCTGTTCTCACTGCTTTATTTTTTTTTTCCTGCTGATAAGGAGTCAGTATTTCATCACAGAGAGGGAAGTGAACATTCTTTTAACTCTTTGTAGGAAAATGCTTTTTGCAAGATCTACACACTGTGTTCCCAATGCTCAGAAACAGGAGGCCAGACAAATAGGACTGCTGTTTTCTTCTGTCAGCCCTTATCAGGGAGCAATAAAGCAATGCTGATTTATGCCAGTCCTGCACCTGCCCTTTGTTCTGCTTCAAGGCATTCAGCCTCTCTTTGGAAGGTTTAACTTATTCATTCCCATTTAATTAAATAACAACTATGATCATTAGTGTTTTCGTGGTGTCTGTTTTGAATTAGATTTGTTCTGAGCATATATGTCATGTTGATGCACTTTATCTTTCACGATAAATGCAATATACAGAGATTCAATGACCACGTCTTCTTTCTTTTGCGCACAGAGATAGCACAATTCCCAGAAAGGTTTTTATTATTTCTTTAAGCCTGGCAACGGTGCAGTGGGACCAATGCAGCTGCTTCAGGTGTAGAGGAGCAGGGAAGAGCCTGAGGACAGGTAGGCTCCGAATGATGGGCTCACCACCCTTTCTTTGGGACAGCTGAGCAGCGCTGCTCTCACCCCAACACCCATCATTCAATTTATTTCCTTGACCTCCCTGCTTCCACCCCTACTGCTGCTGCAGGCACCACCTGCATTTGTAAAAAGTTTACATTTCTGTACATTTACAGACAAAATAGGTTTGTCTCAGGTTTTCTGAAGCCTCTGTCCTGCCAGTGATTGCATAACCAACTTAATCTGCAATAAAAATTCTCCATAGAACTTGGCAATAAGTTTGAGTATGGCTTTATAAACCGTATGTAGAGCTTTGTGCATGTTCTAATAAGGTGTATGAGCCAAAGTCCTGTGCAAAGGTTACATCTTTCCACTAAGGCACTGAACTTTGAATCATGACAATGCATTTTCTTGGAGAACTGCCTTTAGCCTCTTCTCTACTTCAGTTTCTCTGTCTCCAGGGGTATGCCATTACCTTTAATTTAACTGAATATACCAAAGAGAAAGTTAGAACTTGTCACCTTGCTCTAAGGTAAGTTTGATTAGTGGGAAGCTTTGCCTTAGACACAGGAATTGGTGATGGTGGATACTGCTAACCCTCCAAGTTTATAGCATCCAGAAAGCAATTTCCATTGGAAAGTAATCAGAAGGGTCTAGGAATAAGATGTGTGGCTGCTGCTGTTACCTCACAGTGCATATCCTCTATACCAAGAAGTATCTTATACTGATAGAATTTGGCTCAGAACCACAGAAGGACTGAGTTTGGAACTGACCCCTTGAGGTCATCTGGTTCAACAACCCTCAAGTTGCACCAGGGGAGATTTAGGTTGGGTATCAGGAAACACTTCTTTACAGAAAGGGTTGTTAAGCACTGGAATAGGCTCCAGAGGGAGGTGATTGAGTCACCATCCCTGAACGTGTTTAAAATCCACCTGGATGTGGTGCTCAGGGATGTGATTTAGCTGTGGGTTGTTAGAGGTAGGGTAGTAAGGTCCGGTTGAAGTTGGACTTGATGATCTTGAAGGGCTTTTCCAACCTGAGCAATTCTAACCCTGTTCAAGCCAACTCACCCACAGCCACGTCCCAACAGCTTGTAATGTTATTAATACAGTGTTAATTGCAACTGTGTCTGCAAGAGCTGGACACAGAGCCATTTATTTCAGTGTACTTTAAAATTGCTCTTTGTTATCACTCCAAGCCTCAACAATTAGATCTGAAAAGTTCTTTCCAGGCTTAAATTCTAATAGTGACAGCTGTCTTTCCTATTAATTTATGAAGAACTGAGATTCCCATGCATGTAATTATCCATTCTTAGCAGCACACAGTCCTTCTGTGACAGGAATCTTAGGCATAGGCTTGTGCACAATAGAGAAATTGTTGTTCCAAGTTAAATATAACTGAACAGAGACAAAAGCTCGTGGATGCCAACTGCCTTTTCATCCCATGTAATAATGCTCAACTTTTATCAATGAGAAGGTGACATCCTAACAAAGAAGCTGCATCTCACAGAACACTACACATGGGCTTCACATTCAGAATCACCCGTAGGAAAACACAGCAATTGGCTGAGGAGCAAATTAGCAATATGAAAGTGATACAAAATAAGTATTTTGAATGCTACCAGCAGCAGACCAGGTATGAAAACAGGTCAGAACTTGATTTCATTGCAACAAAGGGTCACAAAAAGTGGCAGAAAAATCAAAATCCATTGGTTATTCTGCTTTCACTTCTTTATACTCAGAGGATGCTTCAGTGCACTCTGGCAAAGAGTAGTTTCTCACAGTTTGGGGATGTTTGGGCCAGCTGCACAAAGGAGGTTTATGCTTACACCTTGCAATCTTAATGCCCCAAAGTGCAGTTATACCATTGTAATATGGCACCATCCACTTTAACATAAAGCATTTCCTTTAGCCAGGGACATCCTGTTGGTGTATTTTTGGAACACGCAGACAAATTTACAGAAGACTGCACCACAGTGCCCTAAATTTCCTTACATCACTGGAGAAAGATGCTGAAGCTGTTTAAACGAGGAAACCACAAAGAAAATGGTAAGAGGCAAAAAGCATGGCGAGAGCTCATTACAAAGTCATAATGCATTGCTCGATTTCTCAGTGAGACCACACTTTCCAGGCTACACTGCTGTTTTATTTGGGGCAAAAAGGAAATAGAGGGGGTGGAAAAAAAAACAAAACCAAAAACCAACCAACAGGTAATTCCAAGAGTCCAGAAGAGGCAAAGCTCCAAGCAGGAGCCCTTCCTAACCTGCAGTTAGAAAAGCAGAGTGAGTAACTCACATTGCTTCCGAGCTCTGCCATCTACAAGAAAGCCCCACAGCAGCAGCAGCACAGCCCTTCCAGCAGTCTCAGATGTTTCACTGGGATGCTTTCGTACTGATAACAGTACCAGTGATAAGAAGTGAATTATGTTTCCCTTCTATGTACACACTTTTTTTCCCTACAGTAACCATATATTTCTTTAGAGAGTGCCCGGTGACCTATTTTATTTGCCTGCCATTCCCACCATAACACCGCCAACTCTTTCAGCTCCCATCATCGTCCAGCTGTGTTTTGTAGTTGTAATAGATGGGAACTCATTGGACTCGGTGTCATCCACCCCAAGTTACACGCTCCTGTGAAATCTAAACCAAATTAACTGGGAAAGAACCCTTTGCTCTTGACACACAGATAAGGGAGATAGTGCCAATGTAGTTTAGTCTTGAGAGGAAATCTGCTCCCTTTACATAACTGATATGCCATCCAGACAGTCATGATGCTAACCTAAACATGGTGCTAATGTGCCCACTTATTTAGCTATGTGCTCGCAGTGTATTCAGCACTGTACTTGATATTTCCCCATAAAACTTTTCAAAACCTTCCTCAAGTGCTTGAATTGAAAGAGGAACGAACAGAATAGTGAAGTCATACAAACACACACTGAAATATCTTTGTTGTTGTTATTACTTTTAAGGTAATGGACAGAATCAAAATTCAGCCTATAATACTGCTGCACCCTTGAGTACAGGCAGCAAGTAATAATGCAGGCTTAGAAAAGATGGCTAAGGTAGAGAGTTTTTGCTGTTTAAAATATTAGCATTACTTAGAGGCTTGAATAGCAAATAGTAAAGATGACTAGAGAAAAAATAAGAGGGAAAGACTCTTGTGGTATTTATTTACTTTAATTCCAATACAGGTGGTATTGATAGATTTGGGGGTCCATCTGAAATGGTGTGACCATTTCAGGTAAATAATGCATGAAAGTAACTAGAAACTGGCAGCACTCAAATGACAAAAGCCTTGGAAATGCTATTTAAAAGAATAACATGACCGAAGGTCTACCCAAGGCCCACTTTGCTTTTTATTCCCTTAATGTTGTGTTTTAGTACAACGTTTGGTCACTTCTGGTCTGCTAAAAAATGTATTGGGGAAACCATTTATTCCAACAGAGGTCTTTCCCAGTGAACCTTGAACAGCCTGACTCTACAGAAACAGTACAACTGAAGTAATCACGGAGGAGAGAAAGCAAACCACCCTGACAAAACACCCTTTCCAACTTTGTTTTTACATATTAGGATTGTACTGAACTGATGCTTACCAGTTACTACACCACAGATTTACTGAAGTCTTCTTAAATTTTTATTTTCTTTTCTATCAGCATTAAAAGTATTTCTGACAACAAAATCAAATGGAAGGGAATTGAAATCCAGGCCTGGCTCCAGGTTGTGACGCAAACATCTTTGCTGTATTTTACTTTTTCTGTGGAGGGAAGGGAAAAGGTTTTTTTCTTTGTGGCCAGGGAAAAACTGCTTCAGAGAGCAGTCTGGTGGGCAGGAGATATTGAAGTGAGGATTTCTTGATTAAGTTTGACTGTTCTTCCTTTCTCCTCATCAGAATTACCAGTGCCAGCTAGGGCCAGCAAATAAGATGAACATTTCCTGTTTTGGTCACCTGAATATTTGACAGTGTAGTTTGAAGGCAGGAGGTTACTTCAAAGGCATCAGGTGTAGGAAAGATTTGGTTGTTGCTTTCTGAAAAGACGATTTCCAAATCCAGCTCCTCCAGGCAGGCAAATACTCCTTTTCCACGTGGTACACTGCCACAGAGGAGCAGTGGTTCTGTAGAGCATCTCCAGACATGTGCCACTCCTCTGCTCCCCTGAAGACCTCAACCCCACTCACTTTCAGCCCATCCCACTCTCCCCACAGTAGCTCTACAGCTGAGAACCCTCTGCACCGTGAAGCTGCTGTAGAAGAGAAGGCACTGCAAGACTTTGTGTGAGCAGCTTTGTGACAGCTGTCCCACCCCAAAGATCCGCAGCAACAAGAGTACAAAGAGAAAGGAGAAGCCCTGTCCAGTTTACTTTGGCCAACCCAGTATGGAAATGGAAACCGGGTCCCTCCACTCCACCACAGATCATGATCAGGCACAAAGATGTGAATGTCAAAGAACACATTTGGGCTGGTTTCATCCTGCACTACACTCCTGAGAACTGCACCACATGCAGCTACTCTTCATAATCTAACTTGCCTTTATTTAACTGGTAAAAAAGCTGATGGAAGAAACTTTCTGGATAAGAAGCTTACAAGAAAAAATTCTCTTTCTGAGATTTTTAGATGACACAGTTCTAATAAGCAAAAATGACGGACTTCTGCTTATCCAGGCAAACCAGACCCTCAAAGCTACAGAATTACTTGCATAAAGCAAGCTGGATTTAGGTGTCTGCAAAAAAAAAAAAAGACAAAGAAATACTGGATTAAAATAACCAGGCAAGAAAACAGGTGGCTTTAAGAACATACTGCTTTTATTTGGCCCCAGAATTTCTAGTATTTTAGCAAACCCCCAGAGTTTCACTCCTTAAAGTGCTTCAAACTCCACTTATATTATTATTTTTAACATTAATGTACATTTCTGCATAAAAAAATCTGTCCATCAATCCAAAGAGACTTTATAAATTTCTTTACATCAGTGGATCAAATTTGCTCTCAAGGTGACCAACATTAAGGCAAATTTCTGAAATTAAGACACTGGAATTCCACACAGCCGTATGTTGTTGTGGGTGAGAGCAGAATTTGGCCCAGTAGGGTATATACAATTATATTTTCTGCATAAGTTTCAGAAGACACAATGGATTACCCTGGAAATCAATGACTTTTAATAGGGAGTTTATCAAAGCTGATACTTTGAATTTGCTTTGGTGCAGTCCACGTCCAAAGGATTCATCATTTTTACCAACTATCCTGTGACACGGCAAGCAGCAAAACGGGAACCCACATGACATGAAATCACACAGTACTTCAGCAGGCCCAACATGAGGAGCGTACAAAGTTACGTGGCCGGGCACCCGCGCAAACTCACAGCCCCGTGAACCTCTGAAATTCTCTTGGTGGAGACAGGATTGCCATTGATGCTAATATTCCAAAGACAGCCAAGAAACGGGGCTTTAACTGGAAGCCACAGTGAGTCCAAGTTTGCTACAACGAGGTAGAAGGATAAAGTCAGTAAAATGAGAAGGATTTTAAAGATGAACTAACATAAAGCCCTCACAAGAGGAAGAATGATCTAGGACTGAAGACATGAACAGAACTTTTATTTCAGAAAGGAAGAAAAGCCAGTTGATGCATTAAGAAACTAAGCAAAAATCATTTACCTGGAATTTTGCCGAAGTAGAGAGGCTGATGCACATATTGAGGAGAAAAGGGTGGATGTATAATCATGTAGTTACTCTCTGTGCCTACTTCTAGCTGCACAGTGTTCTCCTTCTGAGAGACTGCAAAGAAACAAGTAAATGAGAGCTCTTTCTCAGCTCTACTGAAGAGCCAAGCAGATACAACACTTTTTTAAATCAGCCTTGAAAAGCCTTGAAATTTAACTTGTAGAAAAAATGGATTTTATTTCAATTCAAAGTCAGATTGACGCATCTAGGTACTCCAGAGCTAAATACAGTGGGGAAAAAAAAGCCCTCTTATGTAAAGCCTCGAATTAACACAAAGCACATTATTCTTAAGAGTGCTCCAAGAATAAGCAGAGGAGAAACGATTGACTAAAATCTGGGTCTGCAATGCTCTGTGCCCACCCTTGGTTCCAAGCTTCAGAGGAAGCGGTGTGATACAACATACCCGTGATTGTATGCCACTGCCCATCAGTCAGAGGTTGCTGAGGTGTGACTGATGTCTGGAGTTCTCCAGCACCACCATTTCCAGCAGCAAAGAGCTGTGAAACAGTTATCTGTTAAGTTACCACGGCAAAGAAAGGAACAGAAAAATACAGTAATTTAAGTAATTGACTGAACTTGTGGAGGGCTGGGTTTCACCTAGGTTAACCGTCACTCATTGGATACCTATTGCAGAAATTTTCCTAGCACAATCCTAGGAATGAACATTTTACAAATTTTAAAAGCATAAATACATCTTACAAAATGGCTTTAATGCTTTTGAAATAATCTGAGTTGAGGTCTTTCCTTCTACACCTACTTTTCTTTTCCCAAAGCAGTCACCTACATGCTTCACATCTCCAGAGAGAATCACTGCAATATATTTCTCCTAGCACTGCGCTACTGCTGACTTGTGAAGAAAAAGTGCAAGCTAGTGTGCACACAGTGGAATCTGGTAGCGTAGGCATAGAGACAGGTTGAACACCCAACTTTTCATGCAATGGTTTTAAACCACCTTAAGGAAGTTGTTCAGTGCTAAACCTGGAGACAAACATAATACGTAAGTCCAGAGTTCAAGGCCAGAACTCCTCCCTGCTGAATGAGGGTAATAAAGCTGTAATGGAATTGCAGCCTGTTCTTACCTTTCCTTCTTTCATGTAAATAGTCAAGTAGTTGTCTGGCTTGCTTCCAGAATGGAGGAGTACACCTGTTGAACTCCTTGGACGAATGGCAAACACAATCCTAAAATCCAAGCCCGTCTGCAAATTGTCTGCGGAGAGTTAAAGAGTGGGTGAGGAATAACTGGAAATCATTATAAAAATACATACAAAAAACCATCCTTCTACATTCATACATACACGTTTAGGGCATATTTCCATATACCATAATCTCTACACAGCTTACCAACAGCAACATATCCTCCTTCCTTAAAGAAATGAATCCCCATCTCCATGGGAGCATCCAGACATGGAAGCACATCCTTTTTTTGCTGAGGTGCGTTCATGACTTTTCCATTCATCTTAAAATTCCTCAGGCAACCCTTGAAGCTCTTCACTGGTATATTCTGAAAGCATGTTCCAAAACATGAATACCAAAGCACAATGGCCATCTTCTTAGTAAGACTACCCATTAGTTCTTTTGTATTGTTGGACTGTAGATAGCCACCTGTCATTAAGGGTACCTAAACTTCATCTCTGATGCAGAGAAAAGATAATTAAGATATCTGGCAATTAAAAGTGCTTTAAATATGACAGTAACGGCTGCTTTTGAGTTGACGTAACTCCAACTTGCAGAACAGATATTTCCTAATGATGTTTCAACACAATGGGATTTGCGAGTTCTCAAATACACCCTTTGTTTCCTGAGGCTGTTTATTTTAACTTGTTTTTGTCAAACTCCCTGCATCACTAATTGTCTAATTTTTAAAGTAATATGAAAAACACACATTTCACATTAAAATCACATGCTCAGTCGGTGCTTGGAAACATCTACTAAAGCTCTTCAACACGGAAATCCTTCATATTAACACTTGTGCATGTAATCAGTACAGCTTGGGGAGTGTGTGGGGGTGCCTGCATCAGTTCTTTACCTGTCTTTTCAGCAATGGCGGCCCTCCCAGGTAGACTGGTGGCTTAATGTCAGTGGTGGAATTTCCTGCTAATCTTCCTAATCTTCCATGCTGGGCCCTCAGACCATCAACAACAAGAAGCACATTTTCCCCATCTCTGCCGCATATCACCTTTTCAGGGTGCAAACAACAGAATGAGAAACCCCAATGCCAATGAAAGCCATTAGAGTTAGCGCAGCAAAGAGCAACTGAAAAACTGTTTTTAAAAAATGAATCACACACAGTATAAATTGATTATTTTTCAGGTTCGTGTGAAACTAGCAAAAGTAGAAATGGAAGAGGATAAATAAGGTATTTCAATTGAATGTCAAGATGGTTTAAAAAACAGGAGCATCTTGCAAGCCAGCCATTCAGACTGTCAAAGACTTGGATTCTGGTCATCTTGCTGGGGCTTGCAAATGGAGTCATTCCACACTCACTGTGTGTGTGTGACCAAAATCAGAATTCTGCCTGACACAGACACCTCAGTGTATTCTGCATCTTAGTGATCCTTTTGGGAGATGCTGAAATATTTGAAAGGAAAATAACACGCTGTGAACATCAGTCTCTGAAAGTTCTCTCATAACAGAGACCTGTCAGTCACATGAGCTTTGAGGCACTTGAATTAACTTCGGATGGCCAGAGGAACAATTTCACTTTTTCCTTCCCTGCATCTACCTAATAACTCAGAAATTCAACAGCCTGTGCCTGCTGAATGCTTGTCACACTTTAACATGGTTTCTGCATCATGCTACTTACATTATGCCATTGCCCATCATTGTATTTAACACTGGTTTTGATTTTGATACGTCTTCTTCCAGAACCAAGTGAAAAGACAAAACGTCCTTTTGAAATGTGGAGAGCCACGTAAGACTTCTCAGACCTTCCCTCCATAAACATTATTAATCCTCTTGATGATCGAGTTCGGATATCCACAGAAAAATGTAACCTGCAGAGGAAAGTAAGCATATTCAAACACAGGTCTATTTTGTTAGGTGTTGTATTCTCCCTTTTCTCCAAAAAAACACCAGTGAAACTCAATTCATGACATGCAGAAGACATTTTCGATGGAATCACAATGGAATTACAGAATGCAGAAGCATTGCCTGTCTTCTGAAAGTGAAGGAAAGATGACTTACTCAGGCTCACACCTTGGTGTTGATAACGCACTGTAGCTGCCCACCACATCCAAGCCAATCTACGTAGTTCAGGGGAATACAGAAAAATAAAATTCCCCGAACCTTTAGCATCAATATTCTGTTGTGCCAAAGGATGTAAGCAGGACAAAGAATCCTAGCTCTTAGCACTCACAGATTCAAACAGATTTAATTTAATTTAAGTATTACCTGTCCATAGGTGAAAATGGAGAAAATGTGTAGGATATAAAACTGTTGGGGGTGTTTCCAAGGAGATACACCTCACTGTTGACATTTAACTGAGTTAGTGAAGTGTAGTTTTGCTGGTCGTGTTGCACATTAGAATATGTCAGATGATCAAAGTATTTTTCATCCTGTAAGACAGAATTGAAATATTTACTATGGGTGAGCATAGAGTAATAAATTCCATCTACACAAGAATTTCCACCTGAGGCAGTCAGCACCCTAAATAACAGAGAAGGTGTTCTCATTCTGAAGCAAAAGTACAGATTTTGTGTGGAACTTCAACACAGAAAGAACCTGATTCAGAAGCGAGATGGAAAGCAAACAGTAATACTGGGTTCTATAAACCACGGCTGTGCAGACAATGCCTCAGCATCAACATAGGGTAAAGATGACAGTAAATACAGGCATACCTTCAGCATCTTAAACCTGAGTGGATTTTTGAATTCTTTCATCAGCACTGGTTCAAGGTTTTCATAATGGTGGCAAGCTCCAAAGGATACATCAGTCTTTGCAGTAAAGTTCGTGAGATTCTGAACCTCAGGGAGTTGTCCTGTCCTAGAGTGAGGAAAGTGGTAAGTTCTATGATACAGGATACCTTTTCTCCAACGTAATCAACTATATACTCTAAAACTGTGTCCTGTGCAAAATGGATTTCCCAGGGACCTGATGTTAAAATACCAATTTTCATCTTTTGGTGAAAAATTTACATTCAACGCTGCAAAAAGTATTCCAGTTTGTCCTGATTCTGCCCACTTCCTTTTAGGTTATAAAACAAAAATACCCAAACTATGATGCTTCCTTCTCATCTCTTCTAAACACAGCCTTTTGTACTAAAGGATATCTACTTAAACAAAAATGAGCATTAAAAAAGCAGCGTTGATTTCTGGATCAGACAATGAAATCTTATGGGTTATATTGTGCACAGCCATGCAGATCAAGTTAAAAATGGAAACTCGGTAATTTAACCCCTCTGTAAATTAGACAGTGTAGTGAGAGCTGTGAAAGCATAAGGCCCATCACAACTTAATAAGCAGTTCTAATATTAAAGCCAAATCACGAGAAAGACTGTCAACACCTATTTCCTTTGTGGGTGAAGAATAATACTGAACATTGCTATCATTTTATAGGTCATATAGAGCATCTTTAATGATTAAATTACAAAATACTTTACAATTGAGAAAAACACAACAAAATTCCTCGTCCTTTGTTTTCTGTGAGAAGAGTGGTAGAGCCAGGAGGAGAACCTGAACTTCAATTCCAGTTCAGTTCTCCATCTGCTTGATCAGACTGGTTGTAATACCAACTCTGTTTTGTACTAAAAGCAGTTCTCCAATTTTGCCTTGAGGAGATTCATATGCAGATTATTTCACTGTCTTACAGTATTTTAAAAGAACATATAATAAAGTTAAAATACACTATTTTTTTGTTAAACTCTACACATGTATCTAAACTCATGAAACTCTACACATGTATCTAAACTCATGAAAGCTTAGCTAAAACAGACCCACCAGGAGATCTCTTGTGACTGAAGGAATGTTTTTCTCTAAAGAGCAATTTTTTTGGTTGCCTGTAAGATGCTTCTAATACAGGAAAGCACGTGAAAAAAAGATACAACATAAATAAGGCATCTGATTTTTATACATATGCTCTCATCTGTTTTCAACTGCTTTGGTTACGGCAGTAAGCCTTGCTTATTTAATAACCTGGCTCCCCGAGCAGCTATAATGATACAATCTCTGTGATCTTTTGGGATGCCTTGTTGGGACGTTTCCAATTCACCTGATGAAACAACTACTAAATGGGTGTGATGTTTCAGATAAAAATTCCATTACATCTGAACAACAGATTTAATTACAATACCAAATTGATACCATGTGTCATCTGTCAGGATTAAAGAATACTTTGGGGCAGCAGAGTTATGCATTCATGAAGGTTTCACACGTAGAAGACAAGCAATTTAGAATGAAGTACTTTTAACGTGATTAAAAAAGCAAAACAAGACAAAATACATGAAACTGAAAGTCCACTAGGTCCAATACCTTTCTATAAAGACATTTGAGATGCAACCTTCAAAATCATCTCCACCAAATCTTAAAGGCTGAGTTAATGTCTGTGACCTCAGAAAGTCAAATGATTTTGAATCAAGGTCATCATCAACCAGCAGTTTTACTCTGAAACAAAGTGAAGAAAAATGAGCATGAAATTTAAAGAAATACATCCATGAATTTGAATTAAATAGATATTTAAAAAGAAAGGTTTGACTGATGTGTTTTCCCATTACATTGTAATTTCACTAGAGCTTCACTAGTTTACTTTTCATATACACTTACACTGAACTTATGTGAAGTTACTCTGCTTTTTGGTGGTAGATATTGAGCAAGAGTTGTCTTTAGCCCTTCAGTCCAACAGTGAAATCCTGATCCATTTGAAACTTGTGAAAATTCCCACTGACAGGTTTGGAATAGGATTTTGTCCTTTGCATCAGAATGGTGCACTTAACACATTAGCAACAGCAAGTACAGACAATGTTGAAAGTTACAGTTACCCAAAGTTATAATTATTCAAAACCTTCCTCTGTAATTAGCACTTATTTCATTTTATGCGTGGCACAGAACTTAATGAGATTTAGGAGCTGTCCTCTAAAATGACCTTTCTGATATCTATGTAATAGATCATGATTGAAAAAACAGACGATATGAGCTTCTTCTTTGGACCTTTAACTACTATGTTAGATGCATTTCTAACTTACAGTGATATATGGGGAAGTGGAAGAGCTTCAAAGCACCAGCTTCACAAACAGACAAAACTCAATAAACAAGACACCCATATTGATGTCAGCTGAAACACTGCAGGTACTATGTGCACGTCCACAGACCAATAATCTGCTTCATTATTTCAGCATGCTCTGCTGCTGTGTACCCAAACTATAAGTCAGACAACATTTTTATCTTTCTCCAACTACAACATGAAAGATTCAGGTAGAGGACTGAACTCACATGCCAGCTTTTCTCATTACCGTCACATAATGCATTGACCCATCTTCGTATTCCTTGTTCACTTTCATTTCATTCTCTCCTATCTTTGCATTTACAAAGCCAGGACTCAGATAGATGGTAAGAATATTAGGCTGAAAAAGAATTGCACAAAATGATCCTTAAATGCAGATGCCTTTAGTTCTCTATTATATTGTCACTAATAAAATTCTCTGGTCTCTTGTGGAAGAGAATTTTTTTTTTTAGACTAAAACTGCATTTCACAGTCATCTAGTGCCAGACATTACTTCCAGTTCTTTATGATTAATCTAGGTCCTATTTTAAAATCTCTCAAATAACCAAGCAGTTATTCAAATTCTTGTACAAATTATTTTTACAATAACCACAGGACTCAGTTTTTCATTTCTTAAATCTCAAGTGCGTACTTTCCCATATTTTCTCCTCCACCAAGCAAGACTGGGGTTCTGCTTGAACATTCCTGCTTTGTGACAGAACACAGATCAAATCAACCTTTTCCTCTGCATATCTGACCACAGTAGCATTTTTGCATGGCAGGAGGCCAGTTTTACTCAGAAAATTTCCAGCCAACCGTATTAGGCAACAGTTACCTTATTGAGATGGGGGTGCTGTGATGCACTTTGCAGAATGCTCAAGGTTAGGGATCAGTTACTCATGAAATTAATTGTTGTTTGAATGAAGAAATTGCCAGGATGAATTTCTCTGGCCTGTGACATGCAAGATGACAGGCTGTAGAAATGCTTATAGCAACTAGTTCTTGCTTTAAAATAAAGGACTCTACGTGAAACTTAGTAGTGATGCCAAACTGACATGGTCACAGACAAACATGACTGATCCAGAAATAAAATGATCACACATTCTAAGCTGAACATGTTTCATACCCATAGATTGTAACTTAAGAGCGTTCCAGTTGATGCCGCCGTTCGAAAGCCAAAGCCAACTTGGAAATCTCTGGGAAATGGGAAACCTGCTGCACTCAGGCTCAGCGTGCCTTTCTTGGAGAAAGCTGCAGATCTGACAAGCTGAAAGAGATGCAATAATTTCAGTGGTTTTCCTTTTAATCTGAAGAATGGGGGACAATAAAAACACTACTCAACATAATTGAGAGCAGCTCCAAGCGGAACGAGACACAAGGCAAACTGCAAGTACAAAATTCCAGTACACAACAGACAGACTGAATGCATTCCAGTATCGTTAGCTCTGATGTGTGAAGCTCTACAGGGAGATGAGGCCTGCTGAGCATAACACATTGCTCACCTCTACTGTTTGCACTGACAGTTTTTTAAGTTTTCGCATTCAAGAATGCAAAAGTGAGCAGCTGGAGGAATGGTTTGTATGATTTGAGCTATGTAGATGAGCTGCGTATCTGAGGCTGTGAGTCATAGGGCAGATTATACCCGAGCCTTTTTGAACAAAATGCTTCTTAATATACAGGAGGTTATACAGACACTGAGAAAGAAGGCTAGAGCTTCTGCACAGGGAAGTAACCTGTATAGTAACTGGTCTGTGAAAGGTTTAAGATTCCTCAGAGGGAATGAAAATGTCAGGACAATGCCATAATAGAAAGGGCAAATGTGATCATGAGCCATGTGAAAAGCAGTACGTAGAAACAGATGCATTAATTTTCATATCTCCATGCAGCACTGATTAAAGCCAAGGCTGAAAAGCCACACTGTCCCATTTTAAAAGGGACGTGGCCAAACTCATGGGTGTATAGGAGATCTCACAAAACACGTGAGTGTAGGGGAACTGCTGAATCACAGCCTGAACCACTGATTGACCACCTGAGGTGAGCACTGAGTCAGCCATGGGGGCACAGGTGAAGGCAATGATACCTGTGTGATTGGAGGGGGGGGGAGTCTGGCTCCACCTCTCCCCAAGCCCCATTTAAGGGCTGACCACCCCCAGGAAAGGATCTCTTCTTGGAGATCCCTCCTGCGTGGAGTCCTGCGAGCCTTCTCCATCTAAGGTGAGCCTTTTTCCTTTGTATCATCTTGTATACTACCTGTATAGATCCATTCAAATATACCATCTCTTATTATTCTTTGAAAGGATCATTCTTAAGATTTCTGGCTCTACAGTGAGTAGCACAATTGCCTTTCTGTGAGAGACTGTGCTGAAAGTAGAGTCTGCTCAGCTCTGTCAAGGAGGAAGATTGAGAAGTGACTTAACTACGAAACATAAGCACCCCAACAAGAAAGATTTCAAGTAGTATTAAGTGACTACATATTCTGGCCCAACCAGTAACAGCAACTGGAATCCAACAAATCAGTGTTAGATATGAATTCTTAGTAGTACACAGTATTATGAGGATGGACTATGTACTGGAGCAAACTATCACAGCAGGAGTGCAGTCTCCTTTCTCCTTGTATCTTCACACAGAAGTTGGTTTCCTTATTTGCCATCAAATGATACCCAAAGCTAATTTTTGATATAAGTAAAACAATGACCAGGTTTTACTGACAAACCAGAGTCTATGAACTTTACTGATAGTTTTAAAATAATTCTGTTAGTTACCTTCCAGTCATCTGAACACTTCTTGCTGACACCAACAGTCTCATCAAAAATGACAGA
The DNA here is from genome assembly GCA_013399175.1 of Odontophorus gujanensis. Classification (NCBI taxonomy): domain Eukaryota; kingdom Metazoa; phylum Chordata; class Aves; order Galliformes; family Odontophoridae; genus Odontophorus; species Odontophorus gujanensis. The sequence continues at coordinate 34,232 of VXAB01002285.1, forward strand.
TGCAGTCTTTGGGTTTTTCACATTCTTCATGCAGCCCCGGAAAGGAGGTACAGTTATATTAAAGCTGGTTGCAGGGAGTGGAAGGAAAAAAAGAGTTCAGTAGTCTGCTATTTCAAAACAGACACCAGGATAATAATTAATGCTGGCAATATAAGAAATAGAAAAGAAAAACGAGCAATCATTATTGCACAAACACAGAAGCACAGAATCNACATACTTCATGCTGATCAAAATTGCTCACACTCAGACTCACCATTAGCCAAAAATCACAGATTATGGTTGTGATACACAATACAGAGGGTGAAAGAACTTGCCTAAGGAAAGAGTTTAGATGGAGTTACTGCACAAAGTACTGCAGTCTTTCTATAGTTACTCACTGTTTCCGTAGAAAAGATGGAATTCCACCGAGATAATATTTAGTGAAATCAAAGACTTTTATGTTGGCTGTAATATGAGCTCTGACATGAACAATATTCTTATTTCGGGCAATCAGTACTCCAATCTGAAACATGTAAAGAGTGAGAATTACTTCACTTACTAGAAACAAAATTATTAAGCAGATTACATTCAAAGAGCAAGAGTTAGCAGATTACATTTTAAAGAGTAGGACACAAAACTTCTTTTCCTCCTCTTGTTTACTACTGCTCTGAACCAGAATAGCTGCACCAGTTCAAAGGTACTTGGCAAAACTGGGCGATTTAGTCAAAGCAAATGCCTACACAAAACACTCAACTATTCAAATAAAAGGTGAGGCTTTACTATTCTTAGATGAGGTGCATTTTTAGGACGACCTTCCTAACATTCAAACATCCCCTTCTGTTTGCAGTTGAAGATTCAGGAGCTTCTGCCTCCTGCAAAGACTGGATCAGTCAGCTGACGGGAGGCAATTTAACCCAGCACAGCATAAAGATTTCTTACAGCAGCAGCTGCAACCTATGCTATTTAGTTGGAAACGTAAGAAGGGGAAGAGGAACAAATCAAAATAGAAATCAAAGATTTTAGCCATGTCTTTAGGATTTCATGTTAGCAGCTCTATAAATGAGCTGAACTGAAGCTAAATAGGTCAGCAATGGCACAAAGACTTCAAAAAAGTAACCTGAAGAAATGAACCTTCGTATCATAAAAACTCAAAACTAAGCATTAAAATAACATTGGTATGTACTATGATCTCTTCATATAAACCAATGTTCAGTCATAAAGGGCTCCACCCTTTGGTGACTGCTATATTAAAACTGAATTTACTCACAGGAAAACATGACAGTAGGTAGTAAAGCTTTGCATCCAAACTAATCCTCAACACAAAAGCTTCACAACAGATGATTACAACAAAAGGTTTAGTTTCAAGATAATTTATATTTCTATAAACAATTGAACGATCGCTGTTTGAATTGACTTACTTGTTTATACGTTCCATCATTTAAAGTGACATTGTCTTCGATTTCTTTTGGAAGCTCAGAGTCAATTTTGTATCTAAAAACCAGATGGCCATTTTTAATAAGCACGCTGATGTACTGATCCTGCAGCAAGAAAAAGCACAAACTGTTCAAGATTCCATATTTATGTCAGCGTCATGTGAACTATTGTAATGAAGCTATCTAGCTGTTTCAGTCTCATTCTGGTTCAAAGCATAAAACAAAGCACAGTCAAAGTTATAGGACTAATTTTAAGTACTTCAAAATCTCACCAGCAGTTCTAGTATCAGCTCAAGAGGCAGTCGTCAAATCTCTAGAGGACTCTTTCCTCATTTCAGGATGTTTACTGATTTTCTCATTTCCTCAGCAGAACTGAGATATTACCAGACGATATCACAGTGACAATGATCATTCCTATTATACTATTACATAAGCAGAATCACTGCCGTTTTAAGCAATTTCCACAAGTATTAAGTGACCCTGGTGTCACCAGGTCGCTTCCTACATTCTCCCTTATTCTAGATCTGAGAAAAAAGCTCCTGCTCTTTTGGAGGCCTTCAGTATTTTGGGACTGGTCTGATTCAAGTTGCACCCTCCCTGCGTCACCCAAGTCCAAATGCTCTGCATTGCCTATCAGAAGAGCTACGCAGAGTGATTTTCAATCAGCTCTGACAAAGTGAGTACTCAGCAGCAATTAAACACGCAGCAGAATCTACCCCTCTGCCATTCAGACAAAAATAACAGTTTCAAGCAACTTCACCGCAGTTACTAGGGCTGCTCTGAAAGTAATGCCTCCTATTTTATGATAATGGCTTGCTACATCAGAGGAAAGGGATGATCCTTCTGGGTTTCCTAGAACCTGGATATCAACTCTGACCGCTCCATCACAATGCTGGCTAAACTGAAGGCTCAAACTTCCAGAGTCAGGACAGAGAGGAAGACAACCTTTCTCTCACAACATGATAATGCCAGGCCTCATACCAGTTTGAAGACTGTGGAGCACATTGCCAAACTTGGCTGGACAGTCCTACCACTCCCACCACACAGTCCAGATTTGGCACCTTCATCTTTCATCTGCCCAAACAGGTTGAAGTCAGGACTGCATGGACATTTTCCTAGCAACAACAATGTCATAGCAGCTATAAAGCAGCAGGTCATCACCACTGATGCAGATTTTTATGAGCACAGCATGCAGGCTCTTGTTTGTTGTCGGTATAAGTGCACAGCTAACGTGTGGTGTGGACTAGCTAGTGGTGGCTGTGTTCAAAAAACACAGCGTTTGGTGGCTGAGAATTTTCTCTACCAAATAGTGTTATTGTGCTCCTTATAGCTGTTGTAGCTTCCATGGAAGCATTACTTTCAGAGGAACCTACGTATCAGTGAATCTAATGTGTTCTCAAGTGAGTGAATTTTTTTAAACCTTCTTGGACCCAAAAACAGTGCAGAAGCATTTCATTACCTCGTTTGCTGCAAAAAACACTATGCCTTCATCTGCAGTAGTCTGAATTGTCTGCTCGTAGCGAATTAGTACATTTGCATTTGTTTCTTTAGATGTGACACTGGCATAACCAGTGCCTTCAAAATAGTTTTGGTCAGACTCTTCTTTATACCTGCAAAAATTCATTGTCACAGGTGTGAATATATCAGAGTAAAATCTGTTATCTCTTGGACTTAATGTCATTAATATTTTCTAAAAGCTACATTTAAATCATTTAGTACAGAGCCACTAACAGTGACAAATTCTTAGGAAAGACAAGGAAAGACAGCCTCTATTGGTTTCACATATGATCTTTAGAGAGGAAAAATCTGATTTTAAAATAATTAGTGAGTGATATTTTTTACATTTAATGCAACACCTGCCCTATAAAGGAGTCGGATACATTAGTCCATGGAGCATGTCTCGATATCATACTATTTAAATTGTTGGCCAGTGGACTGAAATTGCTATGGATGTGAATCATGCTCATTCACATCCACATCATGTTTTTCTCTATGATATGTATTAATGACCAAGATTTAGGAAAAAAAAATCATCCATGTAGCTACAGTGCTCATTCTTCTGGATATGAAAAGAAAAATCACAGAACCATCAATCTCTCTGCATCTGTATCATACCTTCTGCAGGGCTGCACTTCAGTGGTATTGAGATTAAATGTCCTCTTGAAGTTGTAAAGGCTGATAACATTCTCATTTAGGTTGTCTAATTCAATGCAGCCTTCATAATGAGGATAGTCTAGCTTACGTGGTGGCTGAAAAATATCGTTAAAAACATGCTGTCAGCATCAGCTGACAAAATATTTACATTGGCATTGTAACTGTTAGGACTTTTTGCAAATATTACTAAGACAGAATATGTTATTGCAATATTAAGGGATTATTGTATCTCCTGATATAATAACCAAACCATCTGACACCACCTCAGGAATATTGCAGAACAATTTAAAGTAGAATCATACAAGTGGACTGGGAAGAGTACTCAGCAGGCTAGCAGCTTTCACAGTGTCCTTGGAAGATCAAAAACCATCATATTCCCTTCTTTGAGTTCAAACAACTTACAAGCCACACAGCTTCTCTAGGAAGCAGTATTTCTTCACGCCCACTCTATTCCTACTAAATTCCTAAATTGTCTTTGAAAGACTGCTAATTCCAACCTTTACCTATAAGAATAACAGAATGATTAACATGGAAATCTCTTTAAAAGACTGTATGACTCTTTCTACCCTAAAATCTGGTGGGTATCCTCCAACGTAGAAGACAACAGTGCTGGGATCAAGATTTAGGAGAGTCTTTCCATCTCCACTGCTTGCAGTCAAAGGCATTTCAAACACGGGAGAAGTTGAGGTTGCTGCTTTGATGTAATTCAGTTTCACATATTGGTAAATTCTAAAACCAAAACAAACAGGCAAAATATCACGTCACATTAATGAAAGATATTCCAAGCAGGTTTTGGAAAAGCCTACTTTGTAGTGTGGATCCTATACCTTTCAAGCTTAACTTGATCCATAATAGCTTCCTCAGTGTCACTTTGCATCACGAGTGGATCCACAACAACTTCAGCTTCACGATCTCCCAGGTTATAGACACAAGTGAGGTGACCGTCTTTTACTGCCATACCAATGTATCCCTTAGAAGACTAAGAACAACAAAGCAAATGATCATTAATAAACAACTAATGTTAACGAAGTTAGAATACAACAGCCCTTCCTCGGGGACACCATCGTACTGTGAATGAGTCATAAGCAATCCACCCACCCAGTGATGAGAATTTTATTAAGTTCATCAGTATTTTTTTCTAGGAATAATAAATAGTTTGGAGAAAAAGAGACTTGCAGGTTAGTTCATTGCTCTCTATTAATTCCTGTGGAGGGAAAATGGACAAGGAGGTGCCAACCTCTTGTCGCTGGTAAGCAATGATAGGATGCATGGGAATAGCACGAAGCTGTGCCAGGGAACATTCAGAATGGACAATAGGAAAATGTTATTTACTGCGAGGATGGAAAAACACTGGAACATACTTCCTCACAAGGTCATTAATGCCCCATGCCTGTTAGTGTTCAAGTGGTATTTGGATAACGTCTGTAGTAGTGTGCTTTAACTTCTGGTTAGTCCTGAAGTCTCCAGGCAGTTGGACTCAATGATCTTTTTAGGACTCTTCTAATTTAACTATTTTATTCTATTCTAAATTGTAGTCAGATGTGTTGCACTGATTTAATGAATGATGCATTGCACTGATTCAGTGAGGATGGTTATAGGTTAATTGAAGAGACATGCATGGCTTTTTATGTTTATGACCTAAAAAGCTACAAAAGTTAAGGTAGTTCCCACTTCTGCAGCATTTTCCAGCTAAAGCCATGAAAACACAACATTTTCTAAGAATTTATATGCAACGTTCATGAAATAAAAAGGTGTAACAAACAGCACTCAGTCAACACTCAGCTCCTACTAAGTTGACTTAGAATCATGAAATCATAGAATGGAAAAGCCTATAAGGTCATCCAGTCCAACCGTCCACCTACCACTAATATTTCCTCACTAAACCACATCTCTTAGTACCACACCTAAACATTTCTTGAACACCTCACAGTTATGCGTGTTACAGTAAGAGACAAAGAAGTGGGAGTAGGGCCACACTGTTTGTGCTGACTGCTGCAGACACTGATAGCTCTGACTAGTCAGTATGATGAAATATCTCATAATCATTAATATATGACTGAGAAAACTCCAAAGGAGCTAAACAGCAAAACATCAAAGAGCACAGTAGTCAATCACTCAGTAAGTTACTCTGCCAGTGGAGGAATGAACTATTCTTCACAAAATACTTATTCCACCACATAATGGCAATTATTACAAGAAATAATTTAAAATGGCTATCAGTGGCTATAAACTTCAGCCAAAACAAATTCTCTCCCATCTATTTCTCCAAGCATGTTGCCTATTCTAAAAATCAAATCACATTTCAAAATATACCTACATCTTTATTGCCCAGATACAACACAAACTTGTTTGATGCCCTCTGGGGGACATCTAATCTTTTCTGAGGTCTTTGCAGAAAAAAGCTAAGTGAAGTATAGGCTTTCAAATCTTCAAGGTTGCTCGGAGGTCGAACCTCTACACCAGAGCTGCCATTGAACCTCATAGGAATAGCAACCTGTTAAGAAAAATAAAATTCAGTACTTTAGAAGTATCCATTGCCACTGCTTCTACTTATTTCACTGTTCTGTTTAATTGCTAAGTAATCTACTACTAGTCACTAAAGATTTGGACTCTTATCAGTCAATAGAACTAGGAAACAGAATGGATAATACCATATTCTATATTTTCAACACTTAACACAATGATTTTTTTTTTAAAACACATTCCAGTCATTAACCAACCCTAAGCTAACTTCTGTCAAATAACTGTTACTTTCACTACGTGTAATGGGAAGGATGTGCCCTGCAGCTCCAAAGAGCAAGCCTATGAATTATTTAGATGTCTACATACGTATCTCAATGCTTCACTTTGCTGGACTTGACTACCTGTTGGAAATTGAAATGCATCTCTGATAATAATAAATACATATCCTATTACTGCTACTTACACTATGGTCACAAACCCTTCTCATACACTGCGTGTTATTTGTGTTTACCTCAGGGATGTTGCTGCTGCCATCTGACACCATGCCATCCACTCATACAACTACTGCAGTTGCTTAAACTGAGAAAGGGCAAGATGCTTATAGCTGATGCCTGAAGCATCATGGTAGATGGAGATACAACAGCACAGGGCTGTGTGTTTTCTGGAAATGCCAGTGTTCTACTGGCCACAAATGGATAGAGATCCCTGCCTCTAGGCTATAGAGCTGACTCCACCCCTGCTGCCAAAGTCCCCCTGTTGTAACTCTAAAGAAAAACTGTTCTTGAATAAATAAGATTTGAAAAGTGATCTGGAAAAATGCAGTACATGAGAAGGATGAAACTGGATGCTACTGCATCCATCCATTCTTACATATGGATTATGCTTCTCGTCAATATAGTAAATTTAAGTTCTGGGTGATGCTGTTAAATTAAATTTATGTCTGATCTTTCATACATGTATTAACAAAATGATTTATAAAGAGGAACAAAAGCACTGCAGTGCCCAAAACACTAAAACCAAGCATGACTGCAATGTTTAAGACAGACCTTATTTGCAGCATCTCTCGCCTGCTGAATCAGCTCTCTTATGCGGTTTACATTCTCAGAAATGTTGCTTATTGGCATTAGCTGTTGGTTGATGCTCTCGATCTTGCTGAACAGATCTGGAAGCTGGTTTGTCAATTTTTTTACTGTCATGGAAAAAAAATGTATGTAAGTAAGGGTAGAATCGTGGAGGAAAACATGTATAAATACGGGATATGAATACCTAATAATAAAAAAAGCAGTAGGGTGATAACAGAACTGTTTTAATTAGGATAATGGGGGTAATGCTGACAGCAGAGAGGAATCAAGTCTATGTGTATCCCCCAGGTAGCACGTCCTTCTCCTACTGTTGGACAGAGAATTCCAGCATAGGTGGACTGTTGGTCTGACTTAGTAGGACATGTTACAGCCTTCTTTGCTGCAAGGATGCATTGGTGGCTCGCATTCAACTTTCTGGATCCCCAGGTCCTTTTCTGCAGAGCTGATTTCCAGCTGGGTGGCCCTCAGCGTGTCCCGGTGCCTGGGGCTCTTCCTCACCAGGTGCAGGACTTCACTATTCCTTTTTTTGAACTGTGTGAAGATCCTGTTAGCCCATTTCTCCAGTCTGTAGAGGTTCCTCTGGATGGCAGCACAATCCTTCTGTCATAACAGCCACTCCTCCCCATTTTGTGTCATCAGTAAAATTATTGAGGGTACATTTTACCCCACCATCCACCTCATTCATGCAAAGCAGTGTTGGAACCAGTACTGAACCCTAGGTACACCACTAGTTACAGGCCTCCAAGTCTTCTGAAATGAGTCTCATACTATTACCTTTTAACAGAAACTAATTCACCTTTTGCAGTGCTTGCCCCTTTTTGATAGGCAGTGGAGGAAGTTCAGAACACTTAGGTTAAATAGCCAACTTTTAGATGACTAACCAGATAGCAAGAACCCACAACAGAAAACAGAACACCAACCTGAATTGTTTGCTTCTGTCAATGCTTTACTGAAGCCAGCACTCTGTGTGTTTCCATAGGTGCCCTTCATTTTCTCCACATCTTCTTGAATTGGGAGCAGTTCATCCAATACATTAGTTGTCACATCCTTGGCACTTTTTACCATGTTCTTTGCGCTGGTGATGATGTCATCAATGTCACCTGAAAGGCACAAAAACACATGTGTAGATTCTTACAGTAATTGGTGAAAGAGGCAAAAGAGAAGTGATGCATAAGTTGCTGACCTCTGTTTATCCCATTGAGATTATTTTGAAGAGTAACAAGATCAATCTGTAGCGTGTTCTTCTTTCCATCAGTGACTCCAAGTCTTTGCTTTATGTCTTCAAGGCTTGGACCAATAGCTGCAAAATGTGAAGGCCCTATAAGAATGTTATACAGAAACACCACCTCTACGTTGGCTGGGCTATATGATCTTAGAGATCTTTCCCAACCTAAATGATTCTGTGAGTCTATGATAACACTGCTATGCCTACTTTATTTCTCAGTACCTTTCAATGTCCTTTCAGTCTCCTGTGCTTGATTCAAGAGTGTACTGCTTTCAGCTTTCAACTTTGCAGCTTTTCCTGACAGGTCCTCTCTCTTCACAGTCTGGTCACAGAAGCACAGTATTGTAAGATTGCTTTAATAATTATACTAACATTCAAGGAGTAAAAGAGAGAGCCAAATCCAGTTAAAAAGAAAAAAAAGAAGAAAAAAGAAAAACAGCTATAAAAGGACAGATTTCATACAAAGAACAATACCTTAAAAAACAATCTGCTGTTAGATATTAATCCTCTGATGAAGAGCTTATGGGCATTACTACTGCAAAGGAAAAGAGACTAGCTGAAATAGTCTCATTCATCTTTCTATTTTGCACTGAGATGGACAGCCTCATCAGAAAGTTAGTAACTAGCAGGAGTTGTGCTGAAGTAAGACAAATACATGAACATGAAGAATAGCAGCTTCCCCATATGTATGGGAACTGTTGAATCACGGCCTGAACCACTGATTGATCATCTGAGGTGAGCACTGAGTCAGCTGTGGGAACACAGGTGAAGGCAACTCATCTGTGTGACCAGAAGGGGTGGAGTCTGACTCCACCACTCCCATTTAAGGGCTGACCACCACTGAGAAAAGATCTCTTCCTGGTGATTCCTCCTTTGGAATTTCCTACTGCAAGCCTAGGACATAGGTGAGCATTTTCCCTTATTTTGATTGTCTCTTTCCATCACAATAATCTTTCTAAATATACCGTCTGTAAAATCTCAACTACAATACTATTAGGCATTATTCATTCTGTTAACCATATAGTGGCCACAAATAAACATAATGTGCCGAGACACAGAGGTCTTTGATTTTGGTGCTTCTCAGGGAGAAAAAAACAAAGCAAAACACCACATACATATATGCACATCGTTGTACCATTATTTTAGCTGCCTGCAGGTACTTACTGATAAAGCTGAGTCAGCTGCACTTCCAGCTTTGTTGGCTGCCTCCTCTGCAGCTTTGATGGCATTAATAATATTGTCATAGGCAGTAGAAGCTTCCACAGCACAGCCTACCAACTCATCCTTCCTGGCATTGTTCTTTATTCTGTGGGAAAGAGCGGAAAAATGTAGCCTTCTGCAAAGACTCTATACTATGAGAACAGACCTGAACCAAGTCTTCTCTAATTAATGCCAATACAGGAAACATCTTTCACTTAGATCTTTGATTTCAAAATAGAAAATTCCAATATACGAAATGATTCTTCAGAATTTTGGATGAGTTCAGGTACTTGGAAAAATATGATTGTGGACCTCCTTTAACTGATCTGGATGGGGAAAATTCCCCAGGCCACAAGGTCAGTAAGCCACCTCCACTGCAGCTCTCCAAATACAGCTCAGCTCAGAGGAGTTCATAGAACAGTGACTTCTAGATGACTTCTGGCTGCTCCAGTACTCTACAACAGTGGTAGATTGCTCCACTGTGTGTGCTGCTTCAAGACCACTTGTATTTTTGCCAAACAAACAGTGTAGAAGCTCTGGAATTGGAAACAATAGACAAAACCTCTTTGCCCCACTCTCTATGAACTATGCAACTGCCCAATACCAGCTCCTTGTATTTGTGACAGCGCTGCCTTCTTAACTCCCATATTGTCTTTCCAGAAGATTCCTTGAAGGATGAGAAAACTATAGGATTCTTTTCCTCATGAAGCTAAAAAGGCATATCTGAAGACTCTTCAAGATAGCAGTCCTTACAATAATTTACCCCAGATCAATGACATCACGAAGGTATCCTGGACTACAATCACAGGAATTAACATCAAAAAAATACACTGTAAACATTTATCTGCTCTCTCCCTGAGGATGATCTCTCCTGTTAATAAATGGTTATGAAACTGTTAGTACAGTAATATGGAGCTGCATTTCCTGTAATCAGGAAAAATACAGAAAGACTTGGGTTTGGGATGAAAAAAAAGAAAACACCTCTACAAAAGCAGAAAAAGACAGACTTTTTTTTCCTAACTTTGCAAATGGTCATTAAAGGGAGTGAAGTTACACACAAAGCTTTGAAAATGTGAACATTATGTACAAAAATGGCTCATTTACAGGAATAGTAACATACTCTTCCAGTTGCTTTGCCAAGTCTTGCAATGATTTGGCGTGTTCCTCAGCCCTCACCACCAAAGGTTCCTTGCTTGCTGATAAGGAGCTATTTGTGAGCTTCCCATTCATATCCTTCCTTGCTCCATCAAGCTGAGCAGACAGGCTTTCATATTCCTACAAGTTTATAAAGAAAAAAAAAGTATCACCTTCAGGTTTACATAAATCTCACCCCTGAAAAGACTAAGGAGAAAAATAACCCTTTCCAACCTACTCTGGAATTTGTTGGAAACAACTGGTAGTCATTACACTATCTTTTTATATTGGATACATAAGCACAAGAACTGCCATACTAAGTCAGAGATCTCTTTAGCGTAGCATACTGTCTAGGTAGAATCAATCACCTAGAAAGACATACAGGAACAGCAAAATGATATTTCTGAAAGATACTCTCTCAAACTTCAGATATCCACAGCTCAGCATCTACCTCAGACACATAACAACCCTTAACAAGCTGCTCCCCTTATGCAGGCAGGCTCCTTTTAGAATGTGCTGAGTTCACTGCCTTTTTATGAGGCTCAGCTACCCATTAAAGTGTCAGCAAAGCATTGGATTTTTTTAATCTTAACCTAAATAGGTTAACTGTACCTCTTTGCTATTCAGCAGTAATCCGAGCATACTGTTAGCTTGTGTCAGGGAAGACTGGGCAGAGCTCAAAATATCCAAGATACTGTCCTGTTGTACATTTGTCTCATCAATTCGTTTCTGAGGAAAAATAAACAGTTGAATATCAGGTGATTTTGTTCAAATTAAGAAGCAGAAAAATCATATCCATCCAAACTCAGGCACAACAGGGTTTTTTTTCAAAGATACTACTGTTGCATTTATCTGCAGTGTTTAGGAGCTAATCCTACAAATTAGAATAGTGACAAAATTCACGAGTTTGCACTGGTATAGCATATAGCTCATCAAAACAGCTGGGTAGGACACCACAGTGGTTCAGTTATTATTGCTAATGGAAGTCCTTGCTCTAGAACAGTAATTGTGACAATTAACAGAGTAGCTCTAGGGTAATGGCACAGCATTACACATGATTAGACAAGCAGTACCACAGGTAAGGGTATTAGCTCTCCTCAGGTGTGCTTCTATCATCATATCAAGTTAAGTCTCTCTCTAATAGAGAAGCATAGCAGCAGATTTATGACAGAAACAGATGCATCCATCTTTTCAGACAACTGTGCACATTCAGACGACACACAATGTACAGTCCTTGCACATAAAGGTGCAATTAAGCATTTAAAAGGACAGTTGAAGATAGAGACTATTTTGCTCAAGCAGTGTTAGCAAACTGGCTAGATGTGAGTGTTACAAAACAGTGACATTTCAGCAAAAATACAATTTATTGAAAAGAATACATCCTGAAGCACACTCACATTTCTTTTACTTAACAGCTTGAAAGAACCAAATGGAGTTCAGGAGTGGAACTACTGTCACATTTTTCATCAGACCTCAAAAGCAGTTACGTGGACTATTAATCTAAAATAATTTAATATAAAATAACAGTATTGGGCACATTTTTCCCATCTTTTATGGCTTTCAGAGCCAATTACATCAAGAAAATTAGTATGGGAAGTATATCAGAATCAGGGATTTGAAACAAAACCAGTGGCAACTAAAGAATAATGGCCAGGTGGAGGCTCTTTGTGCCCCCTTGTCAGAGATGCATCCTTATCACACTGTTCTTGTTATATCAAAAGGTCACAAGTGGGAGCAGACTACATGTATACCTGGTCATACATACATCAAAAGATGGAAAGAGGCCTTGGATAAAAAGTCTAAAGAATTAGCATTTCTTGGCTTTGCACAATCAAAAGTGGCAATTAAAAGTAGTTCTTATCTCCTGAAATGTAACTTTATTCTCTCAAATCCCAGCAGTACCTTAATGTCTTCCAATAGAACTCCATTTTCTCTGTTTAAGTTTTCAGCTTGTTTGGTTTGTCCTGTTGCCTCATTCAGAGCTTCACGAAGGTCAGTAAGTTTGGATTCATATGCACTCAATGAATCCCTCATAATTTTTACAAGTCCATGATTTTCTTGGTGGTACTTCTGCAGTTCATTCTTAACGCGTGCCAGTACTGAATCATCAGGACCAGAAAGAAAAGATTTGTTCAGAGAAGAAGGGAACTGGAACAAACCACCTTCAAAAGGGCTTGATCTTTAGGGTCAAAAAATCTATGGCTGCAGAAATTCCAGAACATCCTCTGCAGCACTGGACCCAGTGTTAGTGTAGCAGAGATACTATTCATGGACTCACTGGATTAAATTTGCTCACAAATTTGCTGCTGCAGACACAGAGCACAGATCAATGTTTATTTGGCTATTTCTAAATTAAATAAGGATGAAGTTGATTGTGTGCAAATTCTGAATAGCTTCGTTTCATCACCGATTTCACCTACACGCAGACATCTACATTTGAGCTAGACATCAAAGCTTCTTCTGTAATCAGATGAGATACAGACATGTTTCGTCTCACAGAAAGCAGAAATGTAAAACAGGCCAAATGAATCACACTCTCAAGAGTGTCCATTTCAATGCCTACATGTTAGGCATCAAAGTTCAAAGCATGGGGAAATTAATGTCAATCATGTCTTTCACATTTCTCAACTATAGTGCTTGTTAGGAGATAAGCCTGTGACCTTGCTAACCTTGCTGTTATTAATGAGATTAATGAAGATCCCAGCCAGCTGCATATGGAGAACATTAAATGGACTACAACTAGTTAATGAGAGAACAGAAGTCAAAATTAGTCCAACTATCCTTGTATGATCTGACCCATGCACTACTCTAAGGGTTTCTTAAAATCTGTTGTTAAATAACGAGTGTAATTTCTCTGTAACAGCCACCACATGTGCTGCACCATGTGTATTATAATACACAGAAGTATTGGATAACTATGTATGATTGGCTACATTTTTATTCTACTGAGATTCATTTTATTATTCAAGAGGGTTATTTATACTGGGTTTGTTCCCCAGTTCAGCTCAGTTTACTTCTAGCCAAGTAAGAAGGCCTTTATATCTCCTCCAGAACTACCACTTCCATTTTGGCTAACTGCTACAAATACCAGCAGCACACTGCAAAACATCCCTCCCTGTATTCCTCATCCCAAACAGTCAACAACACTTCAGATTTAACACTGATCTTTCTAGAGAGTAAGAAGCTTAGAGAACAAGCCCTTACACAGCCGAGCTTCTGTTCTCTCTTTCTCTGCATCTGTCTGCAGTTGGCCAAAGTTGCGGTTTCGCATCTCTCTCATCATTCTTTGAGCTTCAGCCAGTTCTCTGGCAGCATCACCCGAGGGCAAATTGTTACCTTCCGAGTTCATACCAGCTATTTGTTCCAAGAGCACTGAATAATAATAAAAAAAGAAAGGAATGTCAAATTCAAACAGAGGATACACCATGCAGAAGATTCAAATGAGAGGGTTGGTCTCTTTTCCAAAAATACATGCCTATTCCTGAACCCTATAATGAAGTAGATCTGTTTAGCACTGCCTGTACTAAGCTAAAAAGCATCTGTGTTAGCAAGACAACATCAGACGAAGCTTGTACCAAATGACCAAACTCAGTGATTATGTTAAGCTTCTAATTGAAGAAAGCCTATAATAGCAACAGAGACGGAAATAAAGCTGGAGTTAGGACAGTCAATTAAGTGCTTCAGATTTCCCTCTGGTAAAGTTTCTCTGTACCTATTCACCCTAAAGCAAAGGCAGGTCCTAATTTAGCATTATGTATTAGATTCCTAATAGGAAGAGTGAATTGCACAGCCAGGTCTAACTTCTGATTTCTAAAGAAAACCAAACAACTCCCATGCTTCATTAAAAATATTATCTTAATGAATTAATAAGGTAAAACATATTACGGAGCTATAAACTATTTTTACCTTGTATATTATTGACAACTATTTGTATTCTTGAAACCAAATCCTTTCCTTTTTGATGAGTTTGGCCAAAGTTATTTAAGAGTATCTCAGCTGCTTTATAGTTCATTTCAGCCTAGCAAAGGAAAAAAATATCATTAGTTTAAAAGTATCTGGAGATATAATATTATATATATATAATGACTATAATATATAGTCACGAGGTACATATTTTTACATTAATAAGGTCAGCCACCTACCTTTTCCTGGAGAGCATTTACATCATGATTTAGCTTACTGAATTCTTTCTCCAGTTCATCTGCCTTTGAGCCCTGGTTATGTAAAGCAGAGCGGTAATTGTTCAATAAGACCTGAAAAGAAAGAAAGAAAAAAAACAAAATCCAATGAATCACTGAGACATAGGAGATAACGAGTAATACCTAATCAACTGCTGCCCAAAAGCTGCTGATCCAACTGAAGGAAATTCCTTTAGGATTTTGAATTTGGGGTTGTTTTTATTCTTTTTTGGTAATGCAGACGCATGAAACACCAGAAAAAAAAGACAAGGCCTACAGAAATACCCTCAAAGATACAGCCTTCAAGGCCATCAGGCCTCAGGACAGTGATAGTGGGTCCCTTACAAAGCTCAGTGCTGAACTAATAACTTCCTTCCCACAGGTGAAACCCAGTGCTGTCAGAGTTCAGAATTTGAAATTCTAAGTTAATGTGCATGCCAACAAAAAGATGGCATGAATTCCTATGATCAACTCTTTTCTGCTTAATCTGAATCAACTTTTCAGTTTGCTTTACAGTACCTTTAAGTCTTTGATGCGTATTTCCAACTGTCTCATCTGCTCCAGGGTGTCGGTATCCGCACGGACATTTTGCAGCTGAGATTTAATCAGCTGAAGTTCGTCACCTATTGTGCTCAGATCTTTCAGCAGTGTAATTACACAGCTATCACAAGCTGAAGGGAGCACAAGCAAAGAAAAACAATATATATTATTGTTATTTGTGCAGAGAACTTTTCACTGAGCACATTAATAAGTGAGATGCAATAGAAATTTGATGCTTGTCACCTTCACTGAATAACAAAGCCAACAACAAAGCCCATGGTATTAAGAAGAGTACCAAATCCAGAAATGAGGACAAAGAAGGCACCATCTACATCTGGCTAGCTGACCTCTTTTATCATTTTTGCCAAGTGTTTGGTTGAATCTTTGCTATTAAAAGATTAATTACAGAACACCACCATTTCTTTTTAAACTTTATCGCTCTTAAAAAAGTCATTGGTATATAGTCAGAAACATCAGGCAGTGATCTTCGAGGAATTCTATGTCATTACTTACAGTCACAGTCTTCATTGGGATCCACATCTTTTGGTACATTATTGAAACATTCTGAAATCCAAAGACAATCAGCAGTTACCAAAGCTTTCCACTACTGACCGTGTTTTTTTATTCTCACTTTTCTTGTCTGGCAGACACTAAAAACACTGTGCCAGCCTTTCATACATCCATGTCCATTATTAAAGAGCTGGAATGTCTATGAGGCTTGAACACGCTGAAAAATTCAGCTCTCACCCATGCTTTGATGAGATCAACTTATTTTTTATCCCTCAAAGGAAACTGTCTGCAACCCCATAGATGTGCTAATCGTGTAAAAGCAAGAGTCTCTCTTATATCGCGTGCACTTATTCCTAGAATTTGCCTAGAGTAATAACACCGTGATAGGAGCCAAGACTATACTGCCTATTAGTTAAAGCATTTTATACAAGAAATAGGTGCAAAACAGTTATCTACTTTAACATCCACATTCAAACCACAAATTTTAATTCCCACAATGATGTCTTACCCTTTATGTACTGAGAGACATTTATAGCCTTCTTTCATATGTGTTCCAGCTTGCTTGTTCAAGAGATTAATCAGCCTTGAATGAAATCCAGATACAGTGCATGGAAGGAGGCACTATACATTACCTCAGGCATGGTGCCTGGGCCATAGCTATAGGTACTATGCAACAGACATTGCCCTCATCACCCTTCCCAACAAACTAGAACAAGCAACTGTATGTTCAGCATAGTGTTTTGTTTGTTCATTTTACAAATCCAATTATAAGAACTTTGATACTTTCCAGATGTATGTACAATCCTAACCCAACATTCTAACTTCTAGGAGGCAGGACTGGAAATGGCTCCTGAAAATGCCTTTATATAGGACAGGAATATCCCTATCTTGCTGTACAAGTCCTTGTTACAGATCTGGTCCTACTGGCTACTGCAAAACTCTGTGCTGCCAACTCCTGTTGAAACAAGAAGGGATGTGAACATCTTTTACTCTGAATTAAAAGGATGCACTTGGCATAGGCTGCTGTTGCCAAGAGTCAACAACAGCTTGTAACTGTGAGAGAATACAGTGATAAAATGGAATGTGAAATTTAACAGCAGCACAAAACAGCCTGGAACAAATTGCCTAGCTGCACCATTTCCTTTGGCACTTTCACATTAAGTCATTAGAAACTTAAACAGTATCAGCAGTGAGTGCTGCTGCCAGAAGACAAGTCAAAAAAGAATGTATTTTTAAAACAAGGCAGGAAATTATTCTAAATGCAAACACATATGTGGTTCTGCTGCTGTATAATGCAGGCTTACACCAGATACATTTCAGCTGTCGCCATGAAGTACCAATTAAATGAAACTATTATTACAGCTCGTGAACAAACAGCATCAGCCAAGAAATGATAAAATGGATCTGGCCACGTGCCGAACATCATGCACATAGAAGCCTGCTAGAACTTGCTGTGATGATGATCACAGAGGGTTTTATTGCTAATGTGGAGAAAGATGGCTGCCTCCATCTGATCAAACTGAAAAGAAACTTGCTTGTTGAATTTTGCCCTACGGATTAGTTTGTCCTTGCAAACTCCTGCTTCAAGAAGAATGGAATGATAAAACATCAAACACCTCTTGGATCTGTTCCATGTAAAGTATAAAAATAATGAAGATTTATTACTTGAATGAAATACAAAATGAGAACTACCTATTGAAAAAATTGCACCAGGTGCCAACAGCAGTTCACATCATTGTTTTTTGAATTTCTGTAACCAGAGAAAGCTAAGGTGACCCTTGCAGTCATTATAATGAAATATGAACAGCAGTGCAGAGAAATGAATAACATGCAAATACTAGGAGTTATTAGTTTGACACGTCACTAAACACATCAGAAAGAAAAGACATCTGTGCAAAGAAAAGTATAACTTTACTGGGGATTGAAAACTTGGGAGAAACAAGGCTCTTTCCAAGTGCAGCGGCTTGTGTGTTTCTAAATATGCATTAGTATCTTATCTGAAGAGACTGAGGTGAATCGAGGTAAAGTCAGTCTGAGGAATGTAGGATAGAGCCCTGTACTTCAGAACTGTAATCTATAAAGCAGGTATAATATTACAGCTCTGACATTACATTCTTTCAAGAGCTTAGTAGTGGTGGAGTGTATATATGACTGATTCTGAAAAAGCAGGGATGTCTCAGATTGCATATAGCTGTATAGCAGGATTTATAACACAGCTCTCTGAGTAAGACGTTTGACTTTCACTGTAAACACAGTTAGCTCAGATACCTAAGATGGCAGTGTCTGATGCAGACTCTGAAGATATCACTAATCTGTCCCAGATGCATTTAAAAAAGACATATTGAGAGTGTTTATAAGATCTGTTTCCTAAGCTCATAACACAGAGCGGCAAGATATGACTTGAGCATGTCAAAGAAGGAATCCTAATGAATCCAAATACGGGACTGTGAATCTGAAAAGCAAAGTACAATCAGTATTACTTATGAAAGGAAATATAGGATAAAATGGCTCACAAGGGTGAACTCAATGACTCAGAACAATCCTTCTGTTGCTCTGCTCTTATGTTTTAGGAAACCTTCCGTTTTGTTAAAAATTATTTACTTTTCTTCTAAGTCGAGATCTCTCCTGCCATTCAACTTATCTAAGTACCTTCTGCCTTTGCTTCCCTGAGTGGAAATAACACTTCCCTTGATATCCATAGACCCTTACATACCTCCAGTCAGGTGGTCGCAGCTAGCCAGCTGTCCATTATTGTTACAGTTACATTTCTGACAGTAGCCTCCATATTTTTGTGGATTTCCAAAATATCCTGGAGCACAGCTAGATAAAGAGAGAGAGTTTTTTTTCCCATTAAATATCCAGACCCGCTTTTGTTAAATATACTTTCACCTGACAAAAACAAACAAGATTTTTCCTTGGAGAAACTGTCAGGAACTTCTGATTTCACGCCTCAGCTTAGACAAAACGAAGGTATTTTTGCTTCACAGTATCCACTGCACTATGTTAAAAATATCTTTTCCAGTACAGCACAAATTTTTCTAAAAATAAACACTCCCACAATGCTCATATAAGAATAATCCATTTCATGTGTAAAAATACAGTGTACACAGATAGGAGAGAATTTGACAAGACCTAAGTGGGACAACAACACCATTTTGATCTGTGATCCCACCAGAACTCAGTATTAACTAGGGTCACACTGCAAATACACACTGAGTATTCAAACAGCAGTGGCACTGAACACTAACGCCCTTCTTTTCACTGATACTTCCTTTTGCCATCTGTCAGCAAAGCAGTCTGAGTGCTCCCTGAATCTATTAAAGGCAAAATACATTTTCTGGTCTTGCTAGCTAGTATTCCTAAAAATAACTCTGCTGTAAGATCTATAGGAGCAGTAAAGCATCAATCAAGAGACCATGATAAGGAGCTGAGGTATGGCTAGATCTGGAAGAGAAAATTTATAACCTGCAGCTTAGATGTCAGATGTAACAGTCTTAAGTACAAGATAACGTGCTACTGGAGGTATTGTCTTCAGGAGAGACATCAGGACTCACTGGCTTCGAGTTTACAAATCAGATGACTCCGTTATGCTGAAAATCCTGTTCGATTTGAAGCCCAATAAAATTGTTTCCTCTTCCTGCTTTAAACTGCTATGCTGTATTTCTTTTGCTTTGCCAAACTGTTTTAACACTCCAGCAAAAGAGATGGCTTCAGTACTGTGTTTGCATATTCCAGATGGGAAGCACATCAAAATGATTTTGGGTGAAGGGTATGGTGTTAGATGTTACACAGTTGCTACTGGTAACTAATTAAGAACACTGAAGCACCATAAAGTATGCTGGAAGAAATGGGAAATTGTTTTCAATTGTAACAGGGACAAATGAAGTGGGAGCTACTACTATCAGAAAGACTGAAGGACAAGGCAACATGCATGGCACTTCAGCAAACAGGCTGGCACTTTTCTTTTTGGTAAAAACTGTGTATTCACCAGACTTTGGAGAACAATTTTCTTAAGGGAGCATTGGGCTTATCCCTACAATTATAAGATAGCACCACACTATAGCAGTTGTTTGTATAAACATATCTTCTTCATGTGTTTGCATATCATGTACGTGCATCCAACAATATATAACTCAGACCTACTTTTATGGTGCTTCTCTAAGGTCTTGGTCTTGAGAATCAAGTCCCTTACCGTTCACAACGGATTCCAGTATAGCCTTCTTTGCAGAGACACTGTATTTCTTCACCATTTGCCACACAGCCAGTTGCAAACCTTCGAGAAGAAACCAAAATATTTTTTGCAAAAACATAATCAAACAGATTTTACACTCCAGAGACTGAAATTAAATGGTTTTGTGATTAAATGTTTTCCATACCATCAGTTTATTTTCAGCTAATTTAATCATCAGTACACCACAGAATCATAGAATCATTTGTGCTGGAAGGGACTTTAATGACCATCCCTCCAGCTCCCCTGCAATGAACAGGGACACCTACAGCTAGAACAGAGCCTTGTCTGGCCTGGCCTTGAGCATCTCCAGGGATGGGGCATCCACCACCACTCTGGGCAACCTGTTCCAGTACTTTGCTACCCTTACTATAAAAAACTTTTTCCTTATATCCAGTCTAAGTGTCTCCTCTCTAGGTTTTATTATTTCTCCAAATAAATTGGTTTGACTATTCCTTTGAATTCTTTTCCACGTTTCCTTGAAATGTTATCCTTAGACCAAAAAAATAATGATTTCCTGACACTCTAGGCTGGGTATTATAGCTCACTACCCAAAGAAATGTCCAAAGTAAACCTTAATAAGGATGCAAAATAAAACAGCTCTATGCAGCTATTTTATCTTACCAGGCAGGAATCAATACCCTGTGCTGAACAAAGTTTCTTCCTGTTCAGATTGCCTTTTTTTTTTTTTAATGGATTGAAACATTAGAGGTTACTCTCTTGAAACTAATAGCATTTTTTTTATTTTTAACTTAGAATGGAGTTGCACACCAATCTGTGGAGTACTTCAGATAACACAATGAACATTTTTGTCTGTTCTTTCTGGAAGACTTGATTAGATTCAAATTTTTCTTGGAAGGAAAACTACTACTTGGCCAACATTTGGTAAGGAGAAGGAAGGAGGTGAACTGAGGATAGACCGTGTTTGCTATTTTCATTTTTTAACTTACTAACAACAGTTGCAGACAGCAACTCTGTATTAAATAGAGATGTCTTCAATAAGAATTCTAAATGTTTCGGAGTAGGTGGAAAATTGTCAACTCCATTAATGACACGTGGAGTGCATTTTTTACATAATAAATGTTCTTTATCACTTCAATGTGCATCTATGAAGTTACTGCAGGTTTCACGGTCTCTTTAGATATTTCATCACTCTTAAACCAAAAGTTGAGTAAAAATATGCTCTTTCAGCCTCAGGCAAGCACCTGCAGAAGAGGCTAATGCTGTCAAAAACAGATGTACTGGAGTGGTCTCTGACAAATGAAAAAGCTGACTATTGTCTGCTAGTGTAAATCTGTTACTTATGGCTACTGGTGTTTTTATTATCTTCTGTATCTTAATTTTCTGAATTCATCAAAAAGGCTTCTTTCATCATTGGCACTTATCTCCTAGCTAGATGGTGTTAAACGTGAGTTTAAAGATAACCTACACGTTGCATTCCATTAAAAAAGATCCTGGATATGCTTAGTAGTGGAAAAGGCTTCCATCCTATGTTACTCACTTGTGTTATTGTAAATAGGCACATTACAAGTGCTTGGAAATCTTCCAGGTCATAGCAGCATATCTTTGCATTTCAACAACTGAATCAAAATTGAAATATTCAGCTTACTTTAACAGGCAATGCCATGAGACAGAAAACCAAGTTACTGCTGGCCTAATATATCAAAATAGATCTGATGCCCCACTATGTTCAGTGATACATGAATATAAGGAAAGAATATATCTTCTCACATTAGCAGGATTTTTTTCTTCCTTCCCTCCCCCACCCTTTACCCTCTGTTTGGCTTCTCACAGTATTTTACAGTACCTGTTTGTGTAAGGGCAAGGACATATTCGACAGGAACCTTGAGTGGCATCTCCAAAATAACCATCTTTACAGAGCTCGCATTTGTCCCCAGCAGTATTATACTGGCAGTTCTTAGAAAGGAAACAAGCAAGACAATTAACAGTGCTTTCCCACTCAATATGGCTTTCTTATTATTTTAAATAATTATAGCAAATTTACTTAAGAGGACACGTTCATCCCCTTCCACAAAACCAAGCATTTTTCACTAAACTACTTTCACTACCAGGACAGACTGATCCTAACCATTCTCTAACTGTAGGAAGCATGTCTTACTATTATTAAAAAGCAACAGATAAGCAAGCAGTACAAAATATATTTTTAAAGAAATTCCATCAGATGCATGGCTTGTCAGTGATCATAACCTTAACACACACTCTTGGTATCTCAATGGTATCTACAAAAAATTCAGAGTTTAAATGCACCTTTAAATTTTGCATCTTAACACTAATTAGAAGACACATATAATTCAAAAGCAGGCAGTGAACAGAGCTCAAGAATGTTCTTAAAAATCCCTTGAAATCCCTATCAAAATGAAATATCTTCTCAGATTCAAATCACAATTAATTTCACACACTTTCTCCAATGCACATATAATTTGTAACTTGGAATAGCTGTAATAAATAATGAGAAGAAAAACTTGTAAAAATAATTAAAACGGATATAATTGAAGTATTTTTCCATGACAAAATTGTGGGAAACTATAATTTATTTTAAGAACACACTTATTCCTGGTGTTGTCCAAATGTCAAACACATTTATATGTTATGGGGAAAGGACGAGCAACTTGGCTTTTCCTTTATCTAGGGAGGTACTGATTTAAAATAGAAGCCGTTGAAATACATTTTGAGCAGCCATAAAAATTCAGTGCAGCCAACATCTATGAGGCCTTCATGCTTCCTAGTTCTATAACTGTTTTCTTCAATGTGCAACAGACTAATCCAGTGTCCCACTGATCCGAGTACTTAGTAATAGAGTGAAAAACTGAAACAGAATGTGTGAAAGTGGCTGGAAGCAGTCACTGAGCAGGCCACACTCCCACTGCAGGGACACTGACTTAAAGCTATGCCTGAAGGCCCTACTGTTGTGATTTGCAGCAGACTGATATTTTCCCCTGCAGAACAACATTTCTGCCTTTCCCATCTCCTCTTAAACTGCACTCTCCTCCACATTTCTTCACATCCAGACTCTCAAACACATCAACAGCCCTTGCACCAGACTCTGCACATAGTAACCCATAATTTGCTTTGGTTCAAGAACTGGTTATGTGGCTCACTTGTGAAAGGTTCTGGGAAAGAACAGGAAAAGCTCCAGTTCATACATGAGGCGCTAACTACAGGAAGTTGAAGAAATATGAAGACACTATCAATTCGAAAATGTCTATAGAAATTGAAGCAATTCCATACATATCTTAAACTTTTTTCAGATATTTCACATATAAGCCATTCTGAATGCGCATCACAGTGTTTCCCCTAGCTACGTGGCATATGCAGAGTGAAGAAGATAACCCAGTGCTCCCAAGGCACAGTGGAATGAAGACAGAGCAGCAGCTCCTACATACGTCTTCCTTAAGGTTTCTTAGGGCCTGCATGGGAGAGGAGAGCACAGACAGCTCCGGAGCCACAACATCTCCCAGCTGTCCACTACTGAGAACTGTGAAAGTCAGACTCCCAGCTGACTTCCAGACACCCGTGTGTGTGTCAGAACACAGTGTGTTAGGACCTCAACAGAAACACTTACAGACATGGGAGTATGTGACATAAATTAATATCCCATGGGAAGAGAAAGTCCCAGTACCATGCGCAGGGAACATGCCTTTCAGTGAGGAAGGAAGGGACCACAAGGAGACAAAGCCTTATTTTTGACAGAAGGCCAGCTTTTCCTTAGAGATGAGAACCAGCCCTTCTGTCTACTCCATCTCCTCCTATCCCCCATCTTCTTTCCCATTCAACAGGACAGCATCCCTGTCCTTCCACCACCATGCAGCAAATAGTTGTTGCATTAGCTGAGGAGTACTATACTGCTGCCATGAGGAGTCAGCCAGGGCTTAATCCAAATATCCTTCTATGGAGGCTATCACTAGAGGGCAGCTGACACGGGAAGGTACTGGACCCAGTGCTCCAATCAAGGGGCAGGAATGAGAGGGCCAAGTTTTGCATTTCAGATATGAAAGCTGACAGAAACTTGATGCTTCTGTGCTGCCTTCTCAGCACTGCTACAGGCCTTTGTTTGATGGCTTTTGCATACAGAGAAGAATTTGCTCTTTATTAGATGGAGGCTCATGGTGGAAATACAGGCCCTCTAGGCTTTAGATGTTCATCACATTACAGTGGGTGACTTCGCTTGCCTTAAATTTTGTCTCAAGGCTACGTGCCGATTTATGTCTATCCACCTGAAAGTTGATCCAGCTGTGAGGAGGGAGAGAGAAAGCAAAACCTAAAACATATACTTCATGAGACAACTGTGAAATTTGTACTTTTCTGGCTTCAAAATTTTCATTAGAACTAAAACTTCCTCATCTCTATTATGGTTCTGCTGCAGCACTTTCCTGTCATGGCCTGCCCAGCCTCACCACAGTATCAGACTGTAAGTCACTCGCCAGAATGTGCTGAATTGGTTTACAGCTTCCACTGAAGCACCAGGGTTGGTTGAGACAAAGTCGAGGGGAATTACATAATGCATAGGAATGCACCGCAGGCAGAATGGATTCAGAATGAACAAGGAAGAAATAACAGAGAAAACAAACCATGAAAGATTTTGGCAAGGTTCTTGTTTTCACTTAGTACATGAAAAATTAGTGAAAGAAGTTCAAGTAAAAATTTACTCAGAAAAAAACTCTTCAAAGGACTGTCATAGATGCAAGCTAGAGAAGCACAGTCAGTCAGATGTCACATTCCCCAGGTCACTATGGCTTATCAGCTCCTTTGAGTTTGTTTTACCTTTAGCACAGTGTGCCAGGGAGCAGACTCTGCCCCAATATATCTTCCATAACAGTTGGCATATTCTAATTAATCTAACATTTATCTCCTTTATCATTTACTTTGCTATTTTTTAAGTTGTAAATTTGTATTAGTGGAGATTTAATGACACTAATTAAACAGGAGATTCTGCAAAAAATAGTGCATGAATGCACTATTTGTCATTCCCAGCAAATCCTAGTATATATCTATAAAACTAAAGATTGCATATGCAAGGATAAGGTTCCAAAATTACTGTAAGTATCTGAAAACACATGTGTGCTAATTTGGTGACATTTTGAAAGGGAAAGGAAAAAAAACAACAAAAACAAGGGTACAAACGGTTCTAACCACCTACAGTTATGTTAAACATGCATAACATAAATGTTTATACAATTTAGGCTCCTTTGCAGTATAAGATTCAAAGAATGAGGCATAGAAGGGTTATTTTTAGTTACAAGGAGTCTAGCAAAGCTGCACATTCTATCCTGCAGTATGGTACATGTTTTTTCTCTGATTTTTTTTCAGATTCATTTTTTGAATGTTTTATATTTACTTACAATACAATTCCCAGTACCATCATGGCACCTATTTGAATTTCCATTGCAGTTGCAGGGGACACAGCGTCCAGTAAATAATCCTTTATTCTCACGATAAAATCCAAGGCCACATTCCTAAAAATTCAGCAGAGAGAGAAAAAAAACAACAGTGAGTACTGGTGGAAAGAAACTTTTACAGGTTATGAGATGAGTACTGTGAAATTGACATTTCCAGAGAGGAGCAGAGATGTACATCTCTTGACAAATTTTTTTAAGCCCATATTATTGCTTAAGTAGTTTTTTAACTCAACAAATAGCAATGAAGAATGGAGGTAATGAGGTTTCAGCCCAAATATCCGTGCCTCGTGCCCTACACTTTGTGGTAGCAGGGATTTAATTTTGACTCTAACCTCTGAGCAGAGCACTTTTCCTGTGGCTATGTACAAAGATGTAGAACATGACTTTTAAACCACAGAAAAAAGAGTTGATATTGTTTCCTACCACAGTGCTCTCAAAGAGGATCACATGGAAGTCTCACATATTAGCCAGTGGTTATGTGAAATCTTGATATTAATTTAACTGCCGTGTATTCCTTGGAAATATTTCTATGATATATCTTTCACATGAATTTATCATGACTTCCAAAATAAGTTCACCTGGAGCTAAACAAAGCCATGCTTAGACAAAGAGCTGGGTGATCTTACAAAACATACAGCAGTCTAATTTTTAAGTACAGGCTTGTCCCAGAGCCACGGGAAGCATGAAAAGAATGTTCAACTACTGAAAGCACATGAGCAGAAACACAGCATGCCAGATCAAAGTTGGGTTTAAACAGGGGGTGGAACCAAAGGAATGAACATTATGAATGAACCAAGAGAGATTCGGTTTGCTAACCAGATAGGTATTAACTAGCATTTAAAAACCAGAGTCTTGCTTGGCATGGGTAGAAAAGTACAAGGGTAGGGCAAGTACAAGAAATTCTTCCTGGGCACAAAGCCTTTCCATACACAGACCAATTTAAAAATTCATGCCCATATTCTTTGCTAAATATCCTCCCAGCACACTCACAACACATGAGTTTTTATTTCTTAGACTTTTTCACTAGTAACTAAGCCAGCACAGTGCAAGGAAGGTGAGATGTTGTGTTGAAGCTAGCAGAAAGCTGTGCTCCCCATGAAGAAAGCACCTCCCAGATTCTTGCCCTCAGGTAATGCAGCTCTGCACTGTACCTACACTTCACCTGTAACTCACAAAATAGCATTCTGAAAAAAGTCACAATGAAACTTCAAAACCATAAATCTTTTTTCACACAGTTGCACCACCAAGACTGACGAGAAGGACCTGAAGAGCAAAGAGTTTGAGGGACAGTGCCTCAAATAACATGCCAGTTGGTTGAAAGTATTTAAGCAGGGACAGAAATAACCAGTGAATTTATTGACCACATAACTAGAGAGGAGAAAACAAAAAATCACCTCTTCCAAGCATATTCCAAAAGGAATATTGAGTTATCATTGTTTAAACAACAGTTGGTAATGCCATCTTTGCTTTCCTCACATATGGGATAAACAGGGGAAAAAAATGTGTGCAGAATACTAACAACATCAACAGCCCTTTTTACACTGACTTCAGTGTGAGCAAGGACTTTATTTAGAATGAGCATCCTCACTTGAAAATTTTCAGATATATTTTTAAAACAACAGGGAACCAGTATACACAGCTTTGAAGAAACCAGGGATTGAAAAACATTAAACAGCATGACTAAGTAAAATATAGGTTCTAATGTATACAGTTATTTGGTTTTGTTTTGTTGGTTTTTTTTACTGAAAGTCTTATTTCAAAAAGTAAGATGAATCACTTGAGCCAGAAACATATAAAAGTGCATTTGAAAAATCTACACAGGTTTTTTTTTTTTTTTTTTTCCCTATTTACATTCTCTTTCAACTTTAAACCAACACACTTCGAGTATGTGGGCAAGATGTTGAAGGGGCAACATTCTTCATACTGAAAAATTCATTCCACGTGAAGAGAAACCTCTAAGCACCTCCAAGTACTTGGAAGTTCAGGCTGATCTTTTTTCCCAGTAAACAATTTAAAAGAAAATACATGCACATGTTAGCAAAGTACTGTGAGATGTAAGGAGATTTGTCTTATTACTTGTACATTTTATAAAAGTGGATCACTTAAAAATCAGAGAGAAAGAAGGAAGAAAGTAAGGAAGAAAAAATAAAAAGAACAAATTACCTGTCTTAGGTAAAAATCCCTTTGAACTTGTTGCTGTTGACTTCTATCAGGAAGATGAGGAAACAATAACCTCTGCTGCATAGCTTGTGCTAAACAACACCCCATGGCTACTAAAGCAACAACTTGCCAGCCTAAGTTCTTCAGACCCTCTGCTTGGGCCATCATTTTACTTCAGCTCAACAGTTAACATACAATATTCTTTCAGTATTCACACGTTCTTTGTACGTTCTCTTATTCCCCAGCTTCTGACTCAGATTAATGAGGCTGTATGCTGAGATGGGCCCCACCTTTAAACTTTATACGTGAGTCAAGTAGTACAGCACACATTGCAGTTCCTGAAGTTAACAAGCAACTCCGCAGTTCCTGCTGCTCGATATATACCTAACTCAGGGTGTGGCAGGCATTACCTTCTCTCCAGCTAATGCAGTCAGACAGAGCTAGATGATTAGCACAGTAAATCACTGCCTGAGTAATGCTGCATAAACATAGAGCGCTTACAAATTACCCAGGTGAGTGTCTTGATCACTTCCTTTGGCTATGTATTTTCAACAGTATATGTAAAAAAATATCCATCTTAGTTTAATACGTTGAAAGCAATGGGATGGCAATAGGCACTTCAATCAATTCTCATTTTGCACGTGGCAGAGAATATCAGATGTGTGAAAAATAAGTTTCCAGCAATATTTCCAAAACGACATTTGACAGATGATGAATAGCTACCCTGAGCAGCGGATGCACATAGGAGACATAAGCCAGCTGTAAACGTTTTGTTCAGTCTCTCTGCAGCTACTCCAGTGTAGCTATTATTCTTTTATTCTCATTTCAAAAACGTTTGCAAGGTTAGTGCAGCAATTGCTGCTTTATGGCAACCATCAACTATTTTCTGAGAGAATAATTCCTCACATTCAGTGCACTTTGCACAATGCCTATCTCTCCATACTTTATTCTGCTGTGAAGTGATAGCCAAAACAATTACATCTACAGTATCAGGGATGGGATAAACAACTGAGGCTATGATTTCACCCTTCTTCAGACAGCAGCATTATTCTGCATTGTTCACATTATCTTCCAGAAAAATATCTCCAAACAGTTTTGCAAATACGTTAACTTCAACGTTCAAACATTTTCCTATAAAAATAGGATAAGTGTCAGCCATTATCAGAGTAGGACAGTATCCAGGTTGTTTCCCTTGGACAACATTACAGTGTCTTATATGTATAAAATGACATTCACAATTCCATAAAGACAGTTAAGAGTTGAATAGCCTTACAGGGCTTCTTAGGCAATGAAAGTATTTGAGCCATCGAAAGTGCACATACTTAAAAGAACTACATTTAAGTACTTTAATAACTAGCCTGTTCCTCTAACTAAACCAGTATGCATAGCTGTAGGCAAGACAGCAGGCAATGATGTGGTATGGAGACAATCATTTCCTACCTGACATGAGTCACCGGTGTACTCTGGAGGGCAGGAGCATGTCTCTACATTGTATGCAATGCTGCCACTTCCTGTGCTGGTTGCTTCTTCCAACCCAACCTCACCAAGGGTTAATCTCTGAGTCTCAGTGAAGTAAAGGCCTCTGATGTGTAAAGCATCCAGTCTAGACAGGATTATCATCAGTTCTTCTCTGGATACAAGGTTATTGCTGCTGGCATGTCTGAAGTTTCCCTGCACGTTAAGGATACTAAATGAGTACAGCTTCTTAAAAAGAGAACCTGCAAAGAAGACAGGATTGACAGAAAATAATATGGGAGAAAAAAAGTGGAACAAAGTCCTACAGTCCCAGTAGTGAGGGGGAAACAAAGGTCAGTAAAATACAAAGTATGTAAACATATGGGGAAAGGAATAACAAGTATAAAGAGGGATGTGCTTTGGAAGGTACATATGGCTTTGAGGTATCAAAAAGTGAAGAAGCAAACAGGTTCTTCTTCAGTCATCTGAATGGAGAGATTACCATTAAAACAGAAAGAAGTGAAAGAAAATGCTTTTATTTTTTAAGAATAACTGAAGAACTAGAAATCCAGACTTGAGATCTTTATTTCACATGCTTATATGCTGCTAATAGGCAGAGCATAACTGAAATGGAATTTAGCTTGAAGAAACGTTATCTTTTTACATACATGAGACAGAAATAACTCAGTTTGATTTTCTGGGCACAGATTTAAGGAAGGAATAATCCCTGCTAGCTTCACCTTCCCAGATGTTGGAGGCCCAATCTAAAGTAAGCACCTAGACTCCTTTGAGAGGTAGAGAAGAAAAACAGGTAACAATTCATTCCATCAGTTTCAAACTAAAAGAGGGGAGATTTAGGTTAGATGTTGGGATAAATCTTTCATTGAGATGGTGGTGACGTGCTGGAACAGGTTTCCCAGAGGGGCTGTTAATGCCTCATCCAAAAAGATGTTCAAGACCAGGCTGGATGAGGCCCTGGGAAGCCCGATCTAGTGGCTGATTTAGTGACTGGCAATCTTACCCATGGCAGGGGGTTGGAACTAGATGATCTTTAAGGTTTCTTTCAAACCAAGCCATTCTATGATTCTGTGATCCCTATTAAGTACACATCTGGGGCTGCACTGAGTCATCTTCCATTGGTGACTGATTCAGTATTACACCACTGGTTCTGGAGGGAGTACTAAGGACTACAGTTGGACAAAGTGCCTAACTCAGAAGTGCAAAAACTAGGTGAAGTGAAACAGAACCTAGGTTCAACGTAGGAGTAAAGAGAGAGAAAAAAAAGCCTTATTTAGAATCTGCAGTATTGAAATTTATATTAAGATTATAAGTATTTGTAATTTATTTATATATTACCTGTAATTTTTTACGTACCACAGGAAAGAAAAAGGAAGACTACTCCATTTCCATTTCTTACCTCAACTAACTGCACATGGCCATAATATTGACGATCGGGCAGAGGGTTGTTAGGATCCACATAAACTATCTCCATTTGCTGGCCCTGCATGAGAATAAGGATATAACACTACCATAAAAAGCAGTAAAACTGCAAACTGTTCACATGGAATACAATTTGATTAAGTGCATTAATCTTGTTATTTGGAGAATAAAAACTAGTAGTAACTGTATACCATTCTGTAAGCAAAGCATAACAAACAGAGTAACAAGTACTGCGTTATGTTGCCAGAAGTCTTTTCTCTGCTTTGACCCATTGACATTCTTGCTTTCAAATAAAACACAAGAGAATTAAATGAATGCTTGCCATTAGAAATTAGCTATTATTTCCGAGTCAAAACTTTGTTTGTTTATTTTTTTTTTGTATATTCATAGTCTCCTTTGTTAGAAAAGGTTAGCACACAGAAGGGAATACATACAACATTGGACTGTGGAACACTCTTGGACATTACATCTTGCTACCCAAGTGACTTTGGGTACCTCATGAAGCATATTTCCTAATGAGAATCCTAGAACACTGAATTAATCCTTCTGATGGTCTTGAGAAACAAAAACAGTCTTGAGAATTTAAAATAAAAAAAGATAAGTTACCTAAATTTTGATTTGCTCAAAACTCATTTAAGCTTAATAATATGCTACCTTGGAAACAGAGAGAGGCACGTTGATAGCTTTGAGCAAAATGCAATAAAACCACTTCTATAGAAATGTTAACAAGTTGCTGTAAAAAGTTAAGCGTAATATAGGAACAAATTTTGCCATAGTTATCAAGCAACAGAAAAAAAAATCATGGTATTGGTATTGCTTGAAAGAAATAAAAACAATATTTCAAAACTTACTGTTAATTTTATTTCAGGTTTCTTATCCAGAAGAACCATGCCTTCACTAGGTAAGCCAAAAGATTTCACTTGGTAACTTATGAAGCCACCATATGAAGAAAGCTGGAACAAAATGCACATAATCAGAAGTACTATACTGTGCTATTGCTTGATATTAATATAATTTGTTCAAATTCACCACACCTCAAGAACTGTAAATAATATATTATATTTTTGTTCTTTAGGGCAAATGAAAAAAATATTTTCATCCGAAAAACATTCATTTCCAATTTACTTCGTGTATTTGATGCTATGTTTCAGTGATAGTGTTTTTTTGATAGCTACCAGTGCCATTTTATTTCTATGTCTTGATTCATGCCATCTGTGTCATGCAAAAAATCACATAATCACATAAATGTTATTCTTCCCCAGACTACAGAACAAATCTGGTACATCAAGAGCAGACATCAGACTGATAATTAAATTGGTAGTTTATACCCAATGAATAATCATGGATAAGGCAAAGAAACCATGCTTGAATGCGATACTCATCAGCTAACTCATTTTCCTGACTTGCAACAGATACAAATCTAAACAGGAAATCTTTGTTCCACTTGGTAGATGATAAGATTTCTACTGGCATCAGCTCTATTGTAAGATGATAACAGACCACTGTTGCAGGCTGCGCTGAAACCCACCAGTCTTTTGACTCAGCTATAGATAACCTCAGAAGACCTTAAACCAAACCAAACATTCCACAGCATAAAACAAAGACTTGGGCAATCATGTTCGAATCATCTGTCAAGCAGTTTCTCCAGGTTGTATGAGTGATTCTGTTTAAAATACAACATACAGAGACAAAAAGATGCTCCTAAACACTCCTTGTTCCAAGAAAAGCCTGCTATGAAGGTCTATGGGCGCAAGGTGAAACACAAACCTTGGAGAAGCTATTAAGTGCTTTTTATGGCTTGATCTCTCCAGTGCCCTTGTAGGAGCCTTCACAGCCTGTGATGGAGAATATTGCATTCAAGAACTTCCTGTTTCCATTACCATCATCTCCTTCTCATGCAGCAATTGCTAACACTTTAAATTTCCCTTTCTCTCTTCTGATTATGGAAAAAGATTAGATCATCAAATCCACAGCATAAATTTGAGAGAATTATAGGCCTGAAGTTTATACAGGCAATTTACTATCTTCCCTTTGGAAGTGTGCTCTCTGTAAGGAGCTAAGGACAAAAATTCTCCAGCCACTTTGAATGGGAATGATCAAAATCAGGAGTAACACTTATCAGAATTGAATATACTTTGCTAACTCTTAATTTTGGCTAACAAACTCTAAGCCACAAGCTGTAAGTGAAATATGTGAAATTGGACTCTCAGGTCTACAGAAGTGAGAAGTTGGTTTTTGAAGAAAAAAATGAACAGATATATGCCACAGATAGAGTACTTAGTTTTCAATCCTTTCCTGCTTGGTTTTATAGCTTGTGCTTGTTTTGACATGGGAAGAATTGCTTTGTCAGGTTATAGTGTCCTGCAGGTAGACACCAGCATTCACTCTATTTGTTTCTATATATAATGATGAATTACAACTGAAACAGACATTTCAGTATTAAGCTTGCTCCTTTGATCACAGCACTGTAATTAATGCTATTATCTTTAGCCAATTGCATTTTCAAAAGCATCATTTGAAATATCGTCTATATTTGGCCAACACAATCCAAACAGTCTTGTTTTTTGTTGTTTGTTTTGTTTGTTTTTTTCCCCTCAAAAGTATAAGAAAATTCAAGTAAGAGCTAATTTCCTTCAACAAGCATTTAAGGACTGTGTCATAAACCAGACTACTCTGGTAATGTATTGTTTTCTAAATGTTTGGGGGAAACGCAGGAGTATTAGTGCTGTCAACTGTCCTCTGTATTCTGCATGTACAGTATTTACTTTCTAACATTAGAGAGGTCTTCTAAATAGAATGCTAAAAAACAAGAACATAAAATGGGGATTACATGAATTGTATTTCTCAATCAGTGGCAGCTTTTGCACTTATACAGATTTTGTATTCAATTTCCTTTAAGCTTTATAAACAAAAGAGAGGGAAATAAATAAATCGTGCTAAATACTAATGCTTCATCTGAGCTAGTTAAAATGTTTAGGATGATGGAAAATAGCATTTTCACTCTCATCATATTGAATAATAGAATGAATGACAGGTAAACTTATGAGCCTGTGAAACTACCATCGATATAGCATTTATTTTGGGACTTTTGCTACTGATGTATAGCCAGTGACTACTAAAATACACACAGAGTATGGCAAAAGCAGGGTAAAACTAGATGTATTTCATTTAAATCATTTTCCTTGTAAATAAAGGCTAGTCATGGCATGCCTGCTTTGACACTGTGACATACAATACAAAAACCATGACACTGTTCTTAGTAGCTGTGTTTAAAAGCAAGCAATAAATCAATTTACGTTTTGTAATGGGAACAAGAAGTTCGTTTGGCTTAGCATTATAATAGATAAAGCATGCTGTATCGTGAAATTACTTAAAATGATTTTTAGACATTGCAGCAAGAAGACTTATAATGTAAACAAAAAGCACACTGTGTTGGTCAACTGAAAAATATTTACACCTAAGCTCAGGAGAACAGGATGAAAAGCATTGGTCTAGTCCTTAAAACGGGGAGTAAAGAGGAACTTGAAAAAATGTTCCTTATTTAATACTATTCACACCTTTCTCATTGCTTTCTCATGTGTGATATTATGTCTGCATCTGAAAAACCTGTATGTCCTACAACTGGTTAGCAACCGTGGACTCTTTCAGTTGAATGCAGTTACAAAAAGGAAGAACCCAGGACTTTAGGCCTTTGAGCCTCCAGTAGCAAAATCCCCCTGGCTCCAGACTGAGATGCTGATACTAATTAACAGCAAGTAAAGGTCTGCCTCTACCCATGAGCAGAAAGGGAAGCAAGGGGTGGAAACAATACAAAGATGAAAAAAAAAAACAAGCATTGTGCTTTCCTTCATGGAAACTTTAACTGACAGAGAGAACATACAGTTTATGAGCAAGAAATGCAGAGCTGGTGTAATGCAACAACCAAAGAAGACAACTTTCAATCTTTCAATCCTGCTTTTTAACAGCTTTTCCACCAATGTATTAAAAGTGAAGGGTTTTTTTATTATTTCCTTCTTTTTTCTTTTTCATTTTCCTTTTCTTTTTTTTTTTTTTTTAAATTCTCTTCTTGGCTGCTGAGTACTCGATCAATTTTTATTCTTTTGGAAGTCTGCCCAGGAGAAGATTACTCTAGGGCACGAGTGCCCAACATTTTGGCTTGCCTGGACTGCATTCAGTAAGGATGAATTGTCTTGGACCACATACAAAAGAACTTTTTTTTTTTTTAATCAAAATATAAAAACAGAGAGCAATAAAATATAAAGTTAGCAGGCTGAGCAAGTATGCTTTAGAGAATCTAAAGTATACTCTGGCACACTGGCAAGCCCTGTGTGTTCTGAGTTTCAGGAAAGTACCTTAAGGTACCAGCTCTCTGAACTATGGCTCCTGATCATGCTTTTCACAACCTTCTACTCAAAGTCACATGTTATGATTGCTGGCATTTCAGGAAAGGCAGATAAGAATCTAGTGAGGGAAGAGAAAGAAGGGTACCTAAGGATTACAAGGAGACTCTATATCAACAATGCCAGCACACACAAGAAAAAACAACAACAACTAAAAAAACAACTAAAGAACATTTTATTAAAACAGTGAAATTGTGTGTCTTTTACCTTCTCTCCCAGGTAAGATGGTGGTGCTTTCCAATACAAACTATGCACTGAAGCAGGCAATTCTTGAACATCAGCCACCACGCTATTACTGACTGGATTGAAAGTGACTGGAATGTCAATATTTTCATCCACTGCCTCCAAGCACCAGTTCCTCATGTCCACAAACTGAAAATACATAAAGGAAATAAAAGTTTGTTTCATCTTCTATTAAGCTTAACACTATATAACGGAGGGAAAATTGTTCAGACTTTGGCTGTCGTTTCATCAAAGGCTATACAACCTGTTACTTGTTATTATGCTGGGGAAAAGAAAACATAATGCATATCTACCAGAGAACCTCACAGAGTAGCAAGACAAACAGATAGGTTTTCAAGAACAGTCTTTGGTAACAATTAGATGAAATCTGAACATCAGTGCAAGTTTGCTACTGACTTCAACTGACATCAGATTTTTGTCCTTGCTTTTAAATTACACAATGCCATAATGAGGATTACATTGCATCTATTAGCCTAAACCAATTTAAATATTCATCATTCTAGGATTCTACTTCTCTTTCTCCTGCACTGTTTTCAGAAGTGTTCAGGGTTTTTTGTTCTTGTTTTTGAAGTCTTAACCATCTTGCCTCATTTCTACCATTTATCTATGCTGCTATCACCTTAAAATCTATCCGGGCTTTTTAAAAACCCGGATTTTAATGATGAAGCAGCATCTGACAGTAAAGCAATAGATGGCAAACACTGATTCATAAACAGAAAGGTCAAAAGGGCCATTTCAGCTAAAAGGCACATTCAGACTATACCTAAGTTTTAATCGTGCTGCATCAAATCTGAACTGTTGCCTACAGAATATTCCTCGTCCTTCACAACTAATAAAATGTATTTGCAATTTTAGAAGAAATCTGGCATTTCCTTAATGGAATAAATGTAGGTTCATGACAGCAAAGGAAAAATACTATTGAATACACCTTGGTTCGACGACGATTTGTGCTGCGACAGTTCCTTGTTACCCCAAAACAAAAACAAGTGGTGCATCCCTTGGGATTAGAAGGGTCCAGATAAAATGATCCGGGTCGGCAAATATCACATTCTGCACCTTCAACATTCTCCTGTTAAGGTATGGTTGAAAGAATTCTCAGAGTTTTCCTTTTGATTTTGGTAAGGCCCCCAAAATCTCCTGCACATAAAACAAACCTTCTGAAAGAATATTTATTAATTAAGCGCATGGAAACGTAAATGAAAACATGTGAATATCTGTATATACCATATTCCAAGTACAAATAGAACTGATTCATTTGAGACTATCTTAGTTATGAGCTGTCTTTCCAGTCTATAAATTTAACCACTGAATAATACATATTAGTCAGAGACAGCTGGCAACTTCCCTGCCAAAACCCTCCTGCTGGCTTTTTGAAACCTGCAGTATAAAAGGTCACTTGTGAAAGTTCATATTTATCGTATCTAATTATGCAAATCAGAACAAAAGAAGATTTCCTGGATACAATGCTGTGGGGAAATGTCAACTGACATAATACAGCTAAAAAAGCCTGGGACCTGGTTAACGTCCAAAAGCTGAGATGCAGATGCACAAAGCAGATCTATGCAGGGTACAGACTGCTTCAGTAAATCAATGAACATCTTTGTTGCATTGCTGTGACATTCTGTAAAAACTAAGATGAACTGTAAAACAGACAGATATCAAACTTATTTAAATAAATGCAGTTTACCTGCAATCATGATAATCTGTACACATATTGCAAGGTATGCCTTTCTATAGCTGCATTTAATTCTTAGTGATAAACTCACTCCATTCACCCCCATTAAATTTGAAATAACCACTGACGTGTAAACAATGCTTATGAATGCAGAAATAATTTGATGTATCTGACCTTGCAGAGACAAATTCCTGTGTGAGGATCACAAACATCTGGTTCTGTTCCATCTCTGTTACAATTACATGGTATGCAGTTTGGGAAACCATAAGTACCTGGAGCACACCGATCGCACTGCCGTCCTTTTATTCCTGGTTTGCATCTTTATCAAACAAACAAACATGCAGGAGGGAATAAAGAGAGGCAGGAATGGACAGAGGGAAAGATTAAAACAAAAGGCTGATGTCTTTTTGAGGCAATCACGCAGCTATGAAAAAACTTTGTGACTTTCAAGAAGAAACAGCACCAGATTAGCACTGCCCTCAGATTTGGATGGTGGGAAGAACTGTGACATTTTATAGTGGTCATGGAAATTATAACAAAGGGATTTGATTTTGAATCGTATAAATGTTCACAATGGAATTAGACTTCTGCAGCACATCAGCACTTGCACCACAGAACTACTCTATATACCGAAGAGTGAAACATGAATACTGAGTACAGGTAAGAGCACCTGGGAGATTTATCACAGGAGGGTGTGACTGGGCATTTCCCAAAGTACCCACCTGCCAACAAAAATATGGAGAATCCCAGGCTTATGAGTAATCACGGAGACTTCAACTTGCCATATGTCTTGTGTTAGTTTGCAACTGTTCACAAAGGTAAAGGCTGAATCTTTTGGATTTCATAGAATCACAGAAAAGGTTGAGTTGGAAGGGACCTCACAGATCATCTAGTTTCCACGCCCCTGCCATGATCAGACTGCCCGAGAACCCATCAAGATGGGCCTTGAACACCTGCAAGGATGGGGCACCCACAGCTTCTCTGGGAAGCCTTTCTCAGTGCCTCACCACTCTCTTGGTGAAGAATTCCTAATATCTAACCTAAATCTCCCCTCTTTTGGTTTAAATCCACTCCCTCTTGTCCAATCACTATCTACCTGCATAAAAACCTAAGTCTCCCTCCTGCTTATAAGCTACTTTCAAGTTTTGGAAGATTGCAGTCAAGTCCCCCCAGATCCTTCAACTCTCCAAGCTAAACAACCCCAACTCCCTCAACCTTTCATCACAGGAGAGGT
The DNA here is from genome assembly GCA_013399175.1 of Odontophorus gujanensis. Lineage (NCBI taxonomy): Eukaryota > Metazoa > Chordata > Aves > Galliformes > Odontophoridae > Odontophorus > Odontophorus gujanensis. The sequence goes on from VXAB01002285.1 coordinate 72,382, forward strand.
GTTCCTGCCCTCTGATTATCTCTCCAAGGGCCTCCCCTGGACAAATAAGTCAACTGAAGATTTGATGGAGTCTCCTTTGGCTCTCAGCACCAAATTTATACGTTCACTAACACTACAGACACATGGTCAAACTGTTAAGTGTGTGGAAAAGGTAGACTGCCCTTCACACAAAATATGAAAGTAATTACTTAGCTCACCAAACAATGGGTGAGTTTTCCTGGAGTCTCTCTGAATGCATTAACCCACACAAATAACTGGAGTTAGATGGGGACTTAGAACTCTGAACCTCAGAAAATCTATTTCTGCAGAAATTGTCCTCAACTTAACTCAAGCAGAAATGTGCTAAGCCCTATCTTTGAAGTATTAGATTTTATTTGACTGACTTATATTATCTATTTTAGTACAACTTTGGTTGCCTGTGTAAGAATAGGATACAGGGGGAAATGAAAGCAGAGACACATCAGATTAAAGTGTATCAGTAGATACAGAATAAAATAGAATAATAAAGGTTGGAAAAGGCCTCTAGGATCATCTAGTCCAACTGTCCGCTTACCACCAATACTGCCCCCTAAACCACATCCCTAAGTGCTACATCTACTCTATCCATAAACACCACCAAGAACAGTGTCTGCACCACCTTCCTGGGCAACCAATTCCATATATGCTACTCTTTAATCCTGAATCTTGATTTCTATCTACGAAAACAGCTTCCTGTTTTATCATTGGGGTAAAACAATTACTCAGTTCATACGTAAGCAACAGACATGAGAAAATGCTTCAAGTTCAGGAAATAATATAAAACTCTAATATGAACTCTGAAAATAAGTATTCTCTGTCACATACACAGAACTGATGGCAGAGTAGGAAAGACCATATTTCTTCATTAGAACTCTGCTAAAGCATATCCAATCCAACTAAACTGAATCAAACTTGGCCTTATGCAACCGACTGGCTCTTGCATACATGTACTCTCTGTTTATCTCCCAAAGGAAATAAATAGAAATGTTCAACTACACAAATACTGACAGCATCTGAAACTAAGACACTTCCCTACATTTATGGCTGTATGCTCTACCTATTTTAGGCAATATAAACAGAAGAATACATAGAGGAAGAGATTTTTACCTCAGCATACTGAGATACATAAATATAATCATGTTGTATAGCTGGTGTAATAAGGCAACTCCAAACAAATAGTATTTTCCATACACATAGCACTTATTTTTAGTTTTTCACAACTCATTGCAAACACTTCAGTTGTACAGTACTTAAAAACATTACTCAACTTAAACCCACACATTAGACTGTGGAAGGTCAAATGCAAAGTTTTAAAGAATTTGTAAGACAACGTACACCACTACAAATTATGAGTATGTCAGAGTTCCAAGTCTTTAGTGAACTGCTACCTGGGCACTGGATAAGCTTACATGACATCCCCAGGAAACAAAATGCATGCCTGGGAATCTAAAATGCCACCATTAGTTACTCACACAAACCAGATTATCACAAATCATTGCATGTATCCCTGTAACAGCTGACTTCTACCTACTGTCAAGCACCGCTTATATCCCTGCTTATCATTGTAGAAGTTCCCCATATCCTCCCGTATTTTCCAAATACCTGAGAAGAAGAGTAAAGTAAACTACTAATGCACCATGTATAATGCACATAATCCAAACTTACTTGCATTGCCCATTACTTTTTTCACATTCTGGTCTCGTTGCATTAACAACTCCTCTTTCTGAACAATTGCAGCTCTCACAGCCAGCAAGAGGGTGATAGCTGAAGTAATGTTTCTCGCACACTTCACATTTTGGTTTCACAGTTCGAGGAGGGCAAATGCATTTGCCAGTTAAGTCATCACAAAGACGCTGCCCACAATTGCATACTATGTGAAAGAAAACATTCGACAAATCAATCACATCTCAATTTACAATAATCAATTCTTGTAAAATCTTATTACAAAACAAACAAACTACATTTATTCTTTTCTCTCTTCCATTATTTTCAAACTTCAGGTGGCTTGTTTAACTCCAGCTATCACGATGACATGAGAGTGAGATCAGCCAAGGTCACAGAACACAATTTTGTGACTGTAACTGTAGTTTCAAAGAGTAGCTTGAGACTCTGTCTCTTTGCACAGGTTGGTTACTTGAATTCAAACTTCCCCAAACTGTCAAGTATTGAACAATTAATAGTTTTGGTTTCAAGAGGATCACTTCTACAAAGCAACATTAGCAAACAGAGAATAATACATGGAAGGTAGATGAGGACTAGTGGCATAACCTACAGATCTGTTGATGTTATTAAGAACAATATCACAATGAGAGGAATTAAGAATGCTATGTGTCCATGATTCTCTATGGAAAATATTGAAGGTGCAAATTGAAATACAGTAGTGTTAATACAGCAACTACTAAGCAGTCAGTGCAGAAAAGAACCATTTGACTGAGCAGCACTACGGATTTTAACCAGTAAAAATGTAAGCCTACTACACCTGATCAGATAATCCACATGAAGACAGATTTCATTGTGAACTAGGTGTAATTAAAGGGAATTAATTTACTTCTGCATTAAACTGAAAGCTATGCTGAATCTAAGATGGCTCAACCAGCCTGCCATAGGATCAAACCCTGTAAAGAAAAAGCAAAGCTGTGGTGCCTATGCAGTGAAATGAGAGAATTAAATAGCTAAGGTCTTGTCAGGTACTGAGTAAGTCAGAGCACGTACTTACACTTGCAGAATGGAAATCCATAGTAGCCAGTTTGGCATCTGCTGCACTGACGCCCGATGACATTAGGTCTGCAAATACACTGTCCTCCAAAGGGGTTGCAAGTGGGGCTCATGGCACCTTCACTATGGCAATTACATGGCACTGCTCCGTTGTTGTAGAAAGCCACTAGTGATCTTGCAGAATCCTTACAAAAGGCTGATGATCTTTCTGGGCTATTTAAAATTGAAATATAAATTTTGTCAGTACTGCCACTTGGAAATTGCTGTGAGAATACTTTGCAGTAGTTTTGTAAATTATGGTCCTATATGTTTCAAACAATCCTTTGAAATAAGGATGGCATCAGTACACACATAAGGACACACATTAATTATATTAGTAGTGAATGGTTTTGATCATTAGGTAGATAGGTAAGTAAGAGTAGGTAAGAGATTTTTTTCAAAGAAAGTATGTATATTAGTCATGTTAGTTCAGCAGGCCAAGCAAAATACTGAAACTGGAAATACCGAAGACAGAAAGATGACGTAGATTCTCCTCTTCCATGCTGTGAGCAATAAAGCTACCTTTACATCTCATTTACAATAGAAAGTAATGGAAAAATGACTCATGCAATGTTAACGGGCCAGGATAAACTATGAAAACCATTTTAATATAGCACAGGGATGAGGTTTTTACTCATATTTCTTTAATATGGAGTGAAAAATAATATTAAATACCAGCTTGCTGTCAAATGCCCAGTTTTTTTTTAGGAAGTGATGCTTACTCAATATGAAAACCGTTTCCTCCACATTGGGTGATAAAATCAAATGACTTGTCCACCGTCTTTTTGTCAAGAATTTTGTAACTGTAGTTGTCTGCCGGAACAACTAAGACACTTTCCTTAAAAGAGAAAAGCTAAATTGTACATTTCAGAGAAAAACAAAAGAAAAAAGCTGAGGCATTGATATATTTTAATGTTACTTCTTTATGAATCCTGGATTTTCCCAAAAGCTGCAATATTTGAACAAAAAGGTAGGAAAACATCCTTGGTTATATATTCCCTCCCTTATCCTCAAGTTTACTCTAAAAGTAGCATACAATAAAAGCAGTGTATGGTATCTTAAAAACAAAAGCAGCGTACAAGATCCTAACAATTTGAAACACAACATTAAAAATCAAATTCTTCTTAGTTTTCACCTTTGCACCTATCTCTAAATGGTTGGTGAAGTTGGATGAGTATTTTCAAGTACACTTGCGTAATAAACTCACCAAAACGAGCATTCTTCTGTCAGGTATCATCAGCGTAACAGAGACTTCAGGTTCAGAAATGTCAAGCTCAATTTGGTTTTCTGCAATCACCTGATCCCGACAGCCAGAAGAATGAGGGCAGAAGGAAGCACTGAAGGAGCCTAGAAGTGTAATGCCAAACAATGACCAGCATGCTAAAGCAGTGAGTAGTGCAAGGAGTTAGATCAAATTTGGATACCTACCTGACCACACACGTCCTGCATTCACATGCACATGCACGGGGAATGTTGGATGTGCTGGCTGATAAAAATGTACCACAAATACATATTTGCCTAAGTGGGACACTGTGCCGGTCATGGTTATCTGGTTCTGTGGAAACAAGAACAGCTCTAGTAGTACATTTGTTCTGTAAACTTTGCTATGTATCTCCTTGCTGCAACAGTAGAGAGGGGACTTGGCATTTCTCAGGAAATTAACAATAACTTCAAAGGCTATAGCATTACATCCACGCGTTCCTACTTGTTAACACGTCAAACATATGTAATGCACTTCTGTAGCCTCCAAGACTGATATAGGTTTAGAAAGACACTGGCACATTTGTTTTTCTCTCTGTATGTTATCTTTGTGACTTACTCAGTCTGCAATATTATTTTGATCACTTCATTTAGTTTTTATTTTCTTAGAATGCTTGATCTATAGAAATTTGCTAAGAATATCATTTGTGACTTAAGAAACAGTGGTTTCACATTATGAGCTACCTGTAACGATGTCAGTGTGACTCCATCAACTGAGTCAGAAGATAAAGAGGCTCTCAGTGGATGATGAAGTCTATTTCTTTGTACTTCAGAGATTTTCCCATCCTTGAATGCATCCAAAACCAATGTTGCTGGTGGAGTTTCATACACTGAGGGAATGCATGTTACACTAAAATCAGAATAATATTAATTACTCATGGGGTTAGGAACATTCCTTGAGTGTCATGAAAGAAAATGCAGTCAAATCCCAAACATTAACATGGTGGAACGTAATAATTAACAATGCAATGGTAACCACTGTTACTCCTAGGAATTTTATGGACATGGTCAGAAAATAAATAAAAACAAAAGGTACAGACCTCAGTTACAAAGGGGAAAATATACATTAACTGATTTTATTCACTCTTCACTATTTTATTTCCATAAACTAAACAGTTTCAATGAAGAGTTTGCTAAGGGAACAAAGAGTGTTAAAATACAATTAATGTTATGTGATGCTGTTAGTTGCCTTCATTAGAGTCTGTGTTAACACTGCATTCTCAGTTCTACAAAGAAACTCGTATTTATGTAAGTATATGGAAGGAAAATGCAGTGTTTCCCACCAAAGCCAGTGGGACTACTTATCTACATAAAAGTTAAGTATGTACTCAAAATGCTTGTAGAACTGAAGCCAAAATAAGTAACAGTGCTCCTTGAAAGCACTGTTGTGTTTAACTGATTTTTACCTGGTATATTTAATCCTGAAGAATTTGATTGAGATAAATGTTTTCCAAGACTGCAGGAGCAAAATGTTATTTGAGTGTTTCACGCTGGTGTTTGTTCACTTCTTGTGGGTACTCAGAAGACAACGATTACTCTTTGCTCAAGACAGGCGAGGAACTGGAATGGTAATTGTGTTCCAGGGCCAAAATTGAGATGTATTTGCCAGTTTTGAATGGGAAACCACGTGCAACATCTGCTACTAATACTATTAAACTAAGCCAAGATTCCGAATCTTTCAACTTGGTGAATGCTAAGCACTTTGAGGAAAGCACAAACTATGCCAGGTAGCAGTCTTAAAAATGAAACAGAAACATACAGCAAACTATGCAAACATAGAAAGAGATTAAAAAACAGCCAAGTAAAAGTTACATGTAGCTACATTAGCTTTATTTTAAATCATGTTTTACAACCAGCTTCTTTTCTCCATTTTACTTAGCGTGGAATGAAAAGTTGATATCATGCAAGGACAAGTACCTCTTGTATTAGAAAGCTACTCTCATTTTTAAGACTCTGAACAGAAGCATTAAAGCTGAAATTCAAAGCTCTGCATGCTAGTAAGCCAAGTACAGTCACATATTTTTATCCAATTTGCTATCCAGATCTTTCTGTTTTCTACTTCAATTCAACCACTATATTAGGAACTATCATCTGGAAAACTAGCAGACCTAGTCACTTTTTGCCTCTGAAGTCTTGCAAATGATATTCACTTTTACATTGAAGCTCTCCCCATTGTCAGATCAGTCAGAAAAAAGGTCTAGGACTCAAATCACAAGGGGCATCCAGGCAAGTCTAATAGGAGCTGAAACACAGAGCTTCCTGATTCAGAAAATGCAATTATAGTTCCTCTCTGGCATAAAGAATGTAACAGACAGGAAGGGGAAGACCTTCAACAGGATGGAGCAAGTGCTCTGCAAAACCTGAAACTAACTACTTGGAAAGTGAAAATTATTTTCAGTAACAAAGGGTAATCAGCCTGAGTCAACCCAGCTGTGTGTGAGTGCTCTAATTACTGATCCTACACAGATATAAAGGAGGAGAAGGATCACCTAGTGCTGTTTTGTTTGATGAGTGCTGAAGGTACACTTGTCATAAAGGACCACAATCAGGTGGACAAGGAAATGGCTTGTTTGTGAAGCAGGGATCTCTCTCTTCAAAATTTTGGGGCTGCCAAGTTTTGCTGATGTATCTGTGAATTTGGGGTGCCTGGAAGGGCAGTCATATCCTCAATCAACTAGAAATTAAAGCCATTTTGAAACAAGTGAAACAATAACATGCAAAATGAAACTTCATAAAGAACAGTCAGTATTTCAGGTCCGATAGTTCAAGACTTGATACAGAAGCAGCAGTGTTTTTTTTAACTTGGACACCTACCACATTGAACAGCATGTGAAATACTTTTATTTTCTAGCGCATTAGCACTCAGTAGTTACACATGCAAAGAAAAGGCTAGAATTAACAACATTTCAACTTTTTATTAATTCTACCTTGTAAAAGTGGCTGATGAACCACCTTTTAGTCACTGAGCAAAGGTTCATTAAAAAGCATTAAATTCCATTTGGTCTCCCTTTCAAGATCTCTTTCAGAAAACAGAAAGGATAAAAAACAATTACGCTACCTTCTGTCATGGCTGCTCCTATGAACAGCTATGCAGTGCACTTTAGGATTCACGTATTCTAGAGAAAATTCTTCAGCTGATATAATACAAACTTTGTGCTGAAAAATAAGCACAGTTAGTATTGTAAATAACAGGTATTTCACAGAATTGTAGGGGTTGGAAGGGACCTCTAGAGATCATCTAGTCCATTTTTTATATCTCAGGAGAACACTCAAATCAATCTCAAAGTAAGTTATAGAGAAAAATAATGCTGTATTTTAGAAATAAAGATATTCTTAGCGTAAAAGCCATATATACAGCCTAATAATATCAACACTTTCAGGATGTGGATCACATTAGCACAGCAATTGCTACGGGAGCTACCATACAACTTAAATAGTATTTGTTCACACTGAACACTGCCTCCAGAAAGGATTAATAACTGATATAATGCCTTCTTCATAACATTTCTATGAAATTACTTGTGTGCTTATAGCATAATCCTAACTCTAGATTTCCACCAACTGTCCCCAAGTTTCTGAAACTCTAAACATGGAAACAATTTAGGAAAAAAAATCAGTCCAAAAAAACGTACTACTGGTGTGGGCCAAAAGATGGCAGTGAAGGCTTTTTATTCAAAGCATTTTAAAGTTCTGTCATTTCTAAAATGAATGCATTTATTAACTGAAACTTCTAAGAGACACAAAACTCCCACAAAGGTTTTGAGGATTAGGAAAAGAAAAGAAAAAAAAAAAACTAGCAGAAGTTTTAATTTAAAGTTTGCCTACAGAAAACAGAACGGAACTGAAATAAAGCCTCTCTGAAATAAGAGAGGTGATACCGAAGATAAACAGGAATTTGCCTTTCTTGTCTGACTCCATATTCTCTGAGTATATATTAACCAACATCTTCAAGCATCTAAATTACATGTTTTCACATAACACATGAACATAAGAAGAAAATTATGTATATCTACTTAGGGAATAAGGATTACAAAAGGGAAAAGTGAATGGAAACTTACCAGAAGAAAATTAACTGACGATGCTTTAAGATGTATCTTTGTATCTGCTATAAGGTCATAAGCTGCAATGCGATTCCTATCATCAACAACAACACTACGACAAAGGAAACTGAGACAGAAAGCAGGATTAAAAATGAGCCTCTTGGCAAGGTCAAGTCGTTTATTCTATTGCCTAGTTCAGCTGCCTAGCTAGATTCATTGCTGGTTCCCAGTCATTCTGTTGGATTGTAAGTAACAACCATGTCTGGCCACTGGTAAACATGCAGCATCCTTACTGGTGACACAAAGGAAGCACCAACTATAAAATGCTGCTTGCCCTTTTTAGGTTGACCTACACAGAGTTCAAACCTGCACAACTCAGCTCTGAAGTTGAGCTACTACTTTAAGCAGGATGTGAACATACATACATGCTGTCTGTAGATGTTCTCCAAGCTATGTTACATGGCATATAATTACAGTCCAGTACCTGGTCTGTGCTCCTTGAGGTGTCAGAATATACCAGCTGCTGCTTTCCTGTTAGTACATGCTGTTGATAGTGTGGATCAGCAGCTATCATCCACTCAATGGCACATAGTTTCCTAAAAATCAAGAATTGCCTATCTGTCCACTGAGATATTCAATACAAGTGAAAACTGCTAGTCTGCATCTCTTATTGACTACCTTCATTTAGCTCTACATCTTTGATAAGAGACAGACATATAAGTAAGAAGAATCTTGCTAAAGACTTGGAACTCTGCTTTATTGAGGGAGCACGATTCCTACAGCCTTCCAGAATTGGAAACAGTTCCCTTAGAGCAAAACCTGACAGCCTTTACTCATGATTTTCCAAGTTTCAATGATACGCATGTACTTCACAATTGTGGTTCAATTGTTTCGTTTTTTAACAGAAGTGATGTGCATCATCCTGCTCAGGAAAGATGACATAGCAACTTATTTGCAACATGACTATTAGCTTAATGTCAAATGGCGGCAGAAGGGATTTACTGCATTGCTACGTTTAAGCAGCAATAGCTTGCTTTGTTGTTCTTTCATGACTAAGCTTTTAGTGTATCAGATAAAGTAACTAGTAAGATCAAGATAAGCCCATAATAGGTGTTTGATACAAAAGTAATAAAACTAAAGATTTATTAAAAGTGTTTTGGGGCTCAACGTATTACATAACAGGCTAAAATAAGAACTTTGCCTAGCAATAACCTTGCAAGGTCAGTGCTTCACTTAGCTCTGCTCTGTACCACAAATATGCTAATGAAAACAATTTTTTCCCACTCGGTGTTTCATCCCAAATACCCTTAAGCCTCCAATCTGTCAAACACTTGGCTTACAGGAAAAATAGATGCATGTCAACAGTCCCCTCACACTCCCAGGGGCACAAACACCTGCGGGATCACATTTGAGTCATATTCTGAATTGCTCAAGTGTTAAAGACAATCTCACCCAGAAGAGACAAAAATCTCTGAAACACCTTCAGTTACCTCAGCAGTCAATGAGGATAAATAAGCACATGGCTTATGACCTTGGCTACACCCCAACAGCCAAAGGATGGCTATGCTCAGAAATTCAGAGAAACATTTATACATTTGCTTCAACAAATCTTATTACAACAGTGGGAACATCCTTGTAAAACCGGTTGCTACTTTTCTTTATAGCCCAAGCCCTCAAACATTTAACTAAACAAGTATAAATGCTGCAGACATCTGTTGCCAACAGAACTGCTGTGTGCTCGGCTACTGCACTCCAAAATTCATAATTTACAAGAACTTAAGTGTATATAAAAAAATTCCTTTGGTTAAAAAAAAGTTGACTAAACCAACAGCAATATTTAACATGTTGACTGCACAGACTTTAAAAATATATACAATACCCAGAGAATCATGTATTTTCTTTTCAGTCAATCCAATAATTTGAAAGTGTATATAGTAGAATGGATTCCAAAATATAAAAGGCATAATTATATACAGAATGGTTGCTTAACCATTTAATATTTACCTTAGAAGTTCTCACCTGTATTTGCAACTGTATATTCTCACTCTGCCTTCTGTAACAGGTCCAGGGCTATTTACTGTTACCTCAGCAGTGTATAATTGGTCATCTTCATTGGCATATTCAAAAACAAGAATATAGTGACCAAAGTGAGGAACATTTACGGTCATCTGCAAATTGACCTAGGTCAAGCAAGATTGAGAAAAGAAGTCTTTAGATTTTTCATTATCTTTCTTGCAGGAAGCTCCCTTTTCCTGTCCTACAAGCTAATCAGTCAGCATTAGTCCAGAGTCAACCTTGTACTGTCTCAGTAAAGGACAATCCAGCAGAATGGAAGCAGCACTTATAAATTATCACTTTGTCTGCTAGTAAGAGTCAACGAAATTCAGGAAACAGCTGCCATTTACCAGTTTTGGGAAGATAACAGATAGCAGATCTGCAAGATAAGCCAAGGAAATGAGGTTTATTATTTCTATTATCAACAGCAGAATTTACCAGTGAGGAAACTCTAATGATACCAATAAATAGTCATCCTCACCTCCAGCCTATTTTTAAAAACAAATAAAAATGGACTACAATTCTCTGTTAAATAAACATTTCCATGAACATAATTCCTACTCTTCCAGTGGACCTACAGCAGTGCCATAATTTCTTCTGCTTGCTTTTTAATTGAAGTAAATATTTTACATAAGTATAGCTATTTAAGGAAAAAAAAAAAAAGATGAAGAATGGTATACCACTGTATACCATTACTGCTGACAAATCTTTTTGTCATTTCTGCTATAATTAAGCAGTATGCTGAACAAGACAGTATGTCTTAAACACTGAAATTTTTATTTAATGAGATAATTTTGTCAGAGTGACACTCTGGTCACAGTTACAGATTTGCCTATATTAATCTTTTTATACAGATCTATAAAATGTAGAACTTAGCAGAGTCTGTTTTAGGGGTGAGTTAAAGATCTGCAAACCCTGAGCCACGAATCTGCAACTGTTTTAATTCAGTAGGTTTACAGTTAATAGTACAGATGGGATTGCAATTAGCATGCAGGAATCCAACCTCTTTTCCTCTGATATGTGACATCACTGGTTGATCAGGAGTTGGCTGCCGGACAGGTATTCTGTGTTCTCCACTGTGACTGAAATACACTGCCTCTGAAGCAAGGACACAGGAAAATCTGCCCAATGGCAAATGCTGATAGAGCAAGCAGCTTACACAAAACAAACAAAACATGTAATTACTTTCAGTTGCAGCAGGATAACAACATAATCCAATACAATGGTTTATTTCGAAGCATATATACTGACTTCTCTGTTGAAACATGTCCTGAATAGGTGCAAGGCTCTGTGACTTGGACCTGCAAGATGGATGCTTCATAATAATCACTAGGTAGCAGCACCATGTAATCCTAAAAACAAAGAATACAACAAATGCAAGACCATGCAGAAAAATACAGAAGGAACATCTCCAGACTTTCACAATGTAGCAATACACAAAACCAACAACAGAAATAAATTTTATGGAGGATATGTATCTGCAAGACATGTGCTTTTGTTGTTACATATCCATTGTTAGCTCTAGTTACATCTTCACAGAGATGGGAGAAAGGCACTGCTAAGAGAGCAGGGAAACTGCTGCTGCTATTCCATGTCATGTGGTACAAGATAGCCTCTCATAAAGAAGCTTCTTCACCATCTGTACCTTGCGGGACACATCAAGTCCAGAGCCTTGGAATCTAAAAGCCCTCTTACTCAAGGGATAGCTCTGAAACATAGATCTTCCAACTCAAGGTTGAACTTGGTTTATAAGCCCTAAGATCCAGTTGCTAGAGTGGAAAAGAAAAGTAGTTTGTCTGTTACATAAGCACTGCTTGGTAATATACAGTGGGCTCTTCACAGTTTTCATCCACGTATGCAATTCATATGTATAAAGCTCAACTGTGTTTGACTCTGCAAGGGAGATCTACGTATTCCAGATGATTTTATAAAAATATTCTACATAATCTATTAAGATGTGCTTCAAAAGTTGGCATGTTTTTGCTCTGCCTTTCCAATTAAAAACATATTCAAGCTGATTTATAAAGTTTTTTTTTTATTTGGTGAAAGCATACAGGGGTAAGATCATTAAAAAATTCCTTTTCAAAGATATTAGTAAAAAAAACAAACAGAACAGCCACAACAGTACTATCACTTTCAGTATGAAATATGTGTGCAAGCTCTTTAGTAACATTTTACATGGCATTGCATAAATTTAACAGAGCCTCAGGGTTGATGACTAAAGATACTGGGTGCGCCTTAACTCTATACAATATACATACAAATTTCAGTATGGTATCTTTATAAAAGAAATCTTAAAGATGTAGGATCACAATCACCTCAATATTTTATTTTTTATTTTTTTATTTATTTTTTTAATAGGAATTTCCCAGAACTGCTGTCCCTGAAAACTTTTCAGCATGTTGAAGAAGACTAAAGATGGGAGGATAAAAACATTTAGGAAGACAGTTTCTAAATACAAAGCCCACCCTACAGTATTTTTCTGAGGAATTTTTGTTAGAACACTAACAACATGATCATCCATAGCAAAGCTTCATATATGACATCTAATATATAAGAATTAAAAATTTATATGAGCTTTTATGGCCAACCAATTGCATATATTAATATTGTTTCATCCTTTGAAGGTGCAGATTTTGGATAGAGTGTAAGTATATAAAAAAATCAGAGCAGGTCAAAGTCAAAGGACAAAAAAAACAAACAAAAAAAAAAGGAATAAGAGTCTGAAGGTAATTATGCCACTGTACTCTTTTCACTAATGCTGGATTTCAATTGCTTCCAGAGTTCTTTCTGGCAAATAATACCAGAATAATACAATCATGACAGACTTCAAGCATTTGTTTTCCTTAATTGCTTTCTTACCAAGAGGACTTCTTCTGCTATTATACTGACAGTCCATGTGCCCGAATCCAGTGAGAAGGACTCTGAGGAGTTTCTCCCTGGGATTGTGACAAAAGCTGGCTCCTTGCTGGGTGGAAAGACAAACTCTTTGCTCTGAGCAGCACCTGCCAGCAAAAATAAATACATAAATACAAATGAAAGTAAAAAATAAGACTCTAAAATGTCTCTACCTGCTTATTGCTCTAGACTTATTTCATAAATTAAATCTAGTCCAGTAGGAGCTTGTCAATGCTCTTCTATCAATTTGTATTAATAACTGCACGCAGTAAGTTACAGAATTATGTAATTATTGTTATATTCATTCTCACTAGTTTTGAAGAAATTGGTTCAGAAAAGCATACTTTTTCCCTTATAATAGCCAGTTTTGCAATATTCTGAAATGTTTTCTTCCCTTCTGTCTTCCATTATTACCAACAGACACAAGGCCTATTCTCATACAACTTTCCAGTATCTATTTTAGATATCAGAGGTCCTCAAATGCATCTAAAATGTTATGGATAGAAAAGGTTTCTTCATGGAAGCACCAAGAGACAGACAAAAGCTTTGTTTCAAGCAGGTTCCCTGTCTGCCAGGCAACATAAGCCAGACCTGACCATGAACTGCTCCTACTCTGATCTGGTACCTGTCAAGACTTCAGATCTGTCCTCTCCAAATTACTGAAACTATGACTAAATTGATTCTCAGCAGGGTGATAATGCCACGCATAATAAAAGATAATCCGGAATGCAGACTTGGAATGTCTCTACCATTCAAAGGATATGGAGTACTTATCGTTTACCAGAGCACAGTTGTCATCACGTGCTGTTGAGGTCTATAACCAGAACTAACTTGGTTGATAAGGTTCATCATGAAATAAGTATTATTCATGGAATGAAGGGAGAAGACACTTTTAAACTGAAATATTAAAGGCAACTAAACCAAGATAAGTGCTGTTATCCTTTATTTGAAAGCTTCATAAAACACACAGTTCAAAGCTTTTGAGGACAGAACTGAAAGTACCAAATTCGACAAACATTTAAAAGCAAAAGTTGATCACTACTGCAAGCAGTAGCTTCATGCAAACACAGACACATCAGTTACAGCAAAATATATTAGGAAAAGCAAAGAAGCACTGACACCATTAAAAGCAATGCATTTTAAGTGACAATACAAATTTGAATTAGTTGTATCTTGAAATGGTTTCACTGATTTATCATTCATCTGATCTGTTGTTGTGCTGCTGAGCCATACCTACCTGTTTCAGGCCAAGTTTGACAAGCAGATAAGTGGCCAGATAATGATTCACCTCCAGGGTTAATATATCTCAGGATAATGCGAAATAAGTAGAGGTTTGATTTTTCCACATTCAAAGTTATCCTCACTTCATTCTGAAAAATGGAAGTTAATAAACAAAACCAGCCATAAAGTGCTAAATAGAAGTACAGTTAGAAGCCATGCAAGCATCATACTAATTGCCTACAAGAAAAATGCACATGCAGACAAGTACATACTGGAATGACAGTGCTGCATATGACAGATGAAGATAGATAAGCCTAGTGAGAATATTAATTCACTTACAAGTATAATTAGTGCCAAAATGGTTTCCCTCAGCAATTGAAATCTTTCCTTTAGAACTTTCTGAACCCAGGTTGACATAGCGGAGGACTAGGTGGAAGAGCTTAGGGGAAGCCACAGTAACAGTCACAACCACCTCTGGCTGGGAAAAATAAAAATTAAAAAAAAAAAAAAAAGAGAGAGAGAGAAAGGAGGAATGGAAAGTATATTATTTGTTACTAGCACCCAGAGAAAGAAAAACCATTTGCCAAAGACAAACTCTATAACAGAAAAGTAAGGCTCAGGTAGCTTACAAAGGAATATGGAATTAATCCTTCTGTAAAAACTCTTGTTGAATAATAGCTTATCCAGAAAGATATAGAATGACTTAGCTAGCATGCATGTTGATATTACACCTTGAAACATTGGCAGTATTTTATTGCTATTCTCCCTGCCTCTGCATTACAGGAAACGTGGTATTCAGGGAATAGGCCAGAACTATTGACTTTACTTTGAGATCATACACAAAGCTCCATAGCACACAGACATCTCAGCCTGGCACTGTAATTTCTTCTACTCCTCTACCACATCCCTCAGCATCTCAGAGATGTGATATCATGACTGTTTTGCCATGAGGTTGAATTGACATATCTGGAACTGCATGGTTCTCAACAGCCCTGATCTGGTACTGAGCCTACAGGAGACTGAATTCACACAACTCCCATTATTTCGTTTGCAGAACAACAGAATCAGCAGAAACTTGTTCAAATGTTGGTAGATTTGAAAAAAAAAGACACGGTGCTCAAGAATTTGGCTTCTTTTTTTCGATCCTAAATTATAAAGCCCCATTACAATCTAACTCCCACTCATCATAATTCACTCACCATCCCATTTCATGATGCTTCTGGTATGTTAATTTCCCCACAACTGTGGCTGATTCTGCATCTCCTAAAGCACAGAGGTTTTCCAAGTTCTATACCTTTCAGAAGGGAGCAGGAATTTTCTCTTTCCACTAAAAGTTTAAAGTAAATGTTACAGTGCCAGCTCTGTATTATTTGATTCTGATCATCAGATATCTCCACTTTTTAAATTTGTTGAAAGAATGACTGCTGGAAGGATAAGACAGATGCTGAGGGAATGCTTGAAAATAGATAGAAATAAAAAAGAAAAGGTGAAAGAAATAAACACGCCTCAGAAAGTTTAACAAAAGGTTTCCTAAGCTTTTGTGGAACATTTAGAAGACACAGATGAAGAAAGAAAAATAACATACATGAGTAATGAGGGAGGAAGACATGTTAGTTCTTGGCTTCAAGCAAAAGCAGGATATGTAGAAAAACTATTCTTTGAGCTCTGTCAAAAACTTAGGTAACCCTTACCAGTGCTTTAAAATCTTAACCCAGCTGTCAGTTTCTCAATCCATTGTGAAACAACCATGTTAGTAGCATGGGTACAGCATAGCAGTACTGGGTACCATCCACAGGGTATTTATTTCACTTTTTTTTTTTTTATTGTATTGAAATAGTTACACAAAAAAGTTGTTACATTAGATTTTTGTGTGGCAGATACTGTAACACTATTAGTCTTTCACAAAATAAATGTCAGGAATATTTCAGACTCTTGTAAGATTCAGAATTTTGACATAGCTTTTCTGTAAGTCCCTTGAAATAAACAACATGAGACTATTTATGTGGAGTGCCTAGATATGGTAATTACTTATCTGACTTAAAAAGCTTTATTCAAATGACTAAAGGAATGCACTTTTCCAGCAATATTAGAAACTGTTCACTACTTTTTTGAAAAATGCAAGGTGGACATGAAATGCAAAAAGCCTCTGAGTTAGAAAGCAGAAGTTAAGAAATCACAGTTGCTGAGGAGTTGCCTTCACTTGTGAAAGTGGAATAATTTTGAAGAGTCAAAATAAATAAAGAAACAAATAAAAAACCTCCAACAAAGGAGGTTCTGGAATAAAAGAAGAGTGAAGAGTGAAAAGAGAAGAACAGAAAGAAAACCAGCAGGCCTGCACAATGTTTATGTACTTACATCTGACTGAAGTGGCCCATCTGTCCCTAGACAGCTTACAGGAGCTGAACACAATTATAACCAAGGACTAAAAAAATCTAATCAGCTGAGTACTACACATAGCAGAGTATTACTCTGAGACTACAATGAGAAAAAAACAATTGTTGCTCAAATCTTCTATTTAAAAGCCCTGGTACACCTGCTTAGCAATTCCATCCACAAATTAGGTCTTCACACAACTAAATTTTGCTGACTTTCTTCCTGCAACGTATTTAGTCCCTCTGTTGTTATTTCTAGACTGTCATGAGGCTAAATGTTGCCAGTGAGAGCTACAGCTCTCATCTTGTTTTACTGATTCACACATTCTCCTGTTTGCTGTAATTTAAAGGTATCAATCCTCATAAAATTGGCAACTTTCTCTTCCTTATCAACATGAGTTGCAAGCGTGAGGCTTTCCATTGGCTCTAAGATGACAATCTTATGGATACAGACTACTATGGATCTCTGCAATCCAAGAGATTCAGCCAAATGTCAATCTTCTGCTGTTTCTGCTGTCCTCATACTTCTGCATTTTAATAATATATACTTTAAATCTACTAGTTCTTTAGTTTAAACCTACATCAAAATCCATCTCAGAAAAAAAAAAGACCCAAAACCAACTCTCAAATAACACTGCTAAAGAACACATTTGCACTAGCAATGATCAACTTTAAATAACATGGGCAGTTAGTAACCAAAACAGTGATACAGGGTCAAAGTATGCAGATTAGTGAGATCTTACCCTTTCTTCTGTTATGCTCATGACCTTGTACACATAAAGTAATACAATGGGGGAATACATATCATACATCTATGTTCTCGCCCAAAAGCTTGGAGTTAAATTCCACCTTACTTGTATAGAGGACATCCGGGCATATCCTCTCCAACTGAAGCTAGGAAATTCCTCAGGATCATAGCCAAACCGAATTTCCTTTCCCTTGACCGTAGTGCCATCTTCAATCTCAAACTTCATGTGGTGCAGATCAGGGAAAAAGTAGTTTTTCTCAGGCCTTTAAAGGAGAAGGAAGAAAAAAAATGATTAAATTTTCAAGAATTATTTCTTTCCTATGCATCTTCATCTTTGCTCTCATTGTCAGTTTAGGTATTCCTGCCAGGGTAAAATACAAATATAACCTTAAATTTTAATAAGGACATAAAGATACGTTAATCAATGCACCTAAACCTTGTCACATAGCAGCAAAAACAAATTTATTCTGAAATGATTTTTCATTTCACCACTATGTAAGCTAACTGAGCATGATGAATTTATGGCATTTCCTTGTAGTTTGTCAGTTGAGCATCACTCCTACTTCCAGCATGAAACATCCATGCATTCACCATGATAATTTGAAAGAATTACCAATCACTGTGTGGTCTACATCTAAAAGAATAATTAAAATAGAAGGGAAATGATCTACTGATCACTGAAGAATCTTGATAACAGTTAATAAATCTGAATGAGAATTTCCTTACCAGAAGCTTTTACAGCTATACCTGTTTTATGTAACTGTTGATAGACATAAATACATTGATATACGTGCAATGTGATTGCAAACCATGTACTGGTTATTTAAGAAAACCAAGGTAAAAAGTTTTATTAAAGCCAAAGAAAACTGTCAGACAAAATGAGTAGCATACCACAATCTACCAGCTTATTTATCAACAAATCTAGAATCTCTTATGAAAAGCTAGCAAGAAAGCAATGAGCAGTTTCAAATGAACTATTCAGAAGCATAAGCTGTTTGCTACAGTCAGACTCACTCCAGACAGGCCATTCCCACAACATGCTCTCTGCACTGGCAGGCACCCGAGGGTTCAGCACATGTAGAGCTGATGGATCCTCCAACATCGCACTGACAGCCTGCCAGGTAAAGAACAGAAGCCAAATATCTTATCAGAAAAAAAGATAAAAATTACCAGAAAAAACACACCTCACTTCCTCTAATTAAGCATTATTATCAACTCATTTCCTCTTCAGACTTCCCTCAAATCAAATACTTTAACACACACACACACACTCAAACTGCAATTATTTCTGGCTAGTCATGTTTGTTGTTGTTTTCTTTTCTTTTTTTTTTTTTTTGTAACATTTGGCCACTATTATATTTCTAAGTCACAAATAAAAGCCACATTTACTAAACACTGAACCACAGTACTGTAAAACAGCCATTCAAATGTTTTGCTAACACACAAGAACCTGTATGTTAACGTCAGGGTGATTAGTTATTTAAAAGAGCATCTAACTTACAAAAAGGAGAAATAAGTTAATTTTTCAGAGTCTAGTACCACAACATAACAAAACCATACATGCACATATATATTTTTAACCAATATTGAAAAAACACTGAATGACTTGGTAGAGGAGACAGGACTCAATGCATGAAGTAAGGGGTACCTCTGATAAAGAGCATAGTACATCATACTAAGGAACAAGTACATCTAGGCTAAACATTTCAAAACTGACTTACAAAGTTGAGCGCTCCTAAGCATACTTACAGAATGTTGAGTATCTGTAATCTCACTGAAATCAAGGAAAATTAAAGTACTCCTCACCCTTGTGAAACCAGATCTCTTTCATTAGATCTTTAGTTTGAAAATTAGGCATGGAAGGTTTCTTTGTCAGATCTGTCCTTTTTTGTTTGTTTTTACTTTGCACATACAAAATGATTGCGAAAAGTACATCAGTGTTTTAAAAATAAATCCCTTGGTCAGGTGTAAAGCCCATTGAAGACAGCAGAAGTGTTTTATATAAATTAAATACATAAACAAATCCAAATCTATAAGGGCGGGCAAGGAAGGAAGGGATCCTCTGATGTAGCCCTACTGCCCTGAAGAGACGTGGTTGAGTGAGTATCCTTCAGGAGAATGACTACATTCTTTTTATCGCTGCTATGCTGTGCTTCAGAACACACTGAACCTCAGCCTAAAGCAGTATATAAACATATCAGAAAAAAGTGGAAGAAAAAAAAATCAGGCTAAATTCTTAACCCAACAGCAGACTTCAGAAAAGCACTAAACAGAACGGAGAGCTACCACTCTTGCATAATGCCTACAGGATAATCAAATATCCCTTGCCCAGTGTCCAGATAGAAGGAGTAAGAGAAGGAATGACCTTTAATACCTTATCTGGGAATCTTTTTAGCTATGATACTTACATATTTTGCTAGGGTGAAGTATTTTGTAGGGTGCTACATATTACACTATACTTTTCACTGCATTTTAACTCCTGACTTCACTGAAACCCTGTCAGAGTAGGAGGTATTAAACTACAAAATGGATTAATGAGATGAGCTTCATCAGTGAGGCTCAAGCACACACGCAGGGATGAATGCCAGCTACAGAGTGTAGGATTGCCCAGGCTTGCACTGATTCTGTGCTGGGCAACCTTCAGCAGCTCCTCATGCAATCACACAATGGGCTGTGAGAGCAAATCCTCAGACAAGTAAACAAGGTATTGGGAATGGAGAGGCAAAAGGTGATGAAGACGAAGTGAAAAAAAATTTCTCAAGGTTGAGAGGCACAAAATATCTGGGAACAACAATAATAAGATCTGCCTTATTCTTCCTGCTTTTGGAGAACAAAGAAGGAAAAATTTCACATGCAAACTGCATTCAGCTCAAACTGAGACTTGCACTTATGTTACAAGCAACAGTGCAAAATACAGTGTAAAAGTGACTCAATAAATACATCCACATTTGAAAAAACATGACCTATGGAATGCTAAACACCTCTGTGTTAAATGCAAATGTACTACTAGAAACATTCTTTACCTTTGCAGCCAAAATAATTTTTGTTTTCAAGAGCATAATAACCAGCTTCACAGGTGTTACAGAAATCTCCACACACATTAGATTTGCAATAGCAGTGTCCAGTTTCCTATGAAGAAAATAGTTTTAATCAAAAATGTTCCAGAGCCTTTTCCAGAACTTCTTTCAATACTTTGAATTCTCTTTATTTGTGAAGACTGAAAATAGCTCTAATCTCAAAAAAAAAAAAAAAAAAAAAAAATATTATTTGGACGAAACTTTTTTTTTTAATTTTATTTTTTTTTGGAAACAGAAAAAAGTATATAAAAAAAAAAAAAAAAAAAAAAAAGTATTATCTGGACGTAACTTTTGTTATTAAGTTTAATGAACAGATGAGAAAACCCCTATGTTAAAGATAATTAAACATGTTTAGAATTATGATATCACTAGTCACATATTGTGTAAAAACAATTCTACTTTTCTATTTGTTATAGTATTTTATCTTTGTAGAAACCACTGAATTAATATCTTTCTTAGAATTTCACTTTACCTGCTGACATTCTCCAACTCCACTTAGTGTTCCTCTCACATTGCACTGGCATGCTGCCCAGATGAAAAAGAAAATCTGCATTTCAACTTTCTAAGATACATAGCAGGAATACAACAATCAGCACCCCCTCAATCTGCAATTTTGAGTCACAGTGCAACAAGGGGAATTTTACTCTGGAAGGTTCAGAACAGGAAATGGATACTGGCACAAGGTGAAAAGAAAAAGCAAAGGAGAAAGAATGAGGACTTGTATGTGCAATTAACTGACGTGTTTTAAAGACTTCTAATTGTGTTTAATAAAAACAGTCTTGAGTTTGGATTTAGAATTTCTTTCTTTCTTAGGAACATTAAGACAACTGAAGTAAAACTGTGTCTTCCACCCTGACCAGCAGTTCCTATTTCACAGTGATATTTTGGGACCAGCACAGTTTCTCATGAAATATAAAAATGAAGTAAATGCTGTGGGAATGAGCTATGCTGACCTAAAGATTTGGTGAAATCCAGTATTGTCTTTGTCATTTGTCACTGACAGAAATCAAATAAGACTAATTACATGAGAAGGGTGGAAATCAAACTTGGAGATGTGTGGATTGCTAAGTATTGAGAGCCAAAGATGTCTGCACAATCTATGAAATAATAATAAACAAATAAGAATATCTCTACAAACAGTAAGCCAGATTCTGGTCTCAAGTACAGAAACGCTGTAAAACTGACATAAGGTCATATGATATCCTCCATAATATCCATAATATCTTCTCCTATCATAAGTAATTAGGTGCCTAAATTAAATAATGTGGAAAAACATGCACTTAACAAGTTGTGAAAGTCTCTGTGCACCAAAGAAGGCCATAGCTAATAAAGAAGATTTTCAGAAGAACAGAACATTTCATTATCCAAAGAAATGTCTTGAAGCCACACCTGTACATCCCTCAGGGTTTTCTTCAGCCAGGTTCCAGTACAACGGTTTGCATTTACTACATGTAGGACCTTCAACGTGCTGAAGACATTGACAATAGCCCTAACAACAGAAGCGACAATATAAACTCATCTGTTTCATAAAAACACATAGCTCTTTACTACTAAGAAAAATTGGATGCTAACTGCAACTCAGGCAGCTTACAGACTTCCGCAGAAGCATGAAAACTGAGGGCAATTCAAACTTGCTGGGTTTTTCTTTCTCATGTTGTTAGCATAGGATTGTTCCACACTGCTTATTTTCCCATATCTAATTTATCCCAATTATTGTCCCAACCGACGCACTTTCCAATTACTTTATAGACTTTTTAAAACTGCTCTGAAGAGTTAACTGTTTGGTAAAAAGTTTAAAGAATTCAAGTGTTATATTTAATTTTCATGTTTTTTTCCTCCCTTATTGCTCTTTTTCTTAGGAGGGCAGAGTACAAAAGATAGTAGAAAAGTGAACCAATTCAGATGAAAAATGTTAATATTATCAGTAATTTTTTCAAATTCTAGTGATGCCTCAGTAAGGAGTAGATACGATGCACTTTTATTTTTTTCTGTAAAATTGATTTAGGCACATTTTTTATTTCTCTTCATCATATTTTCTCATATTCTCCACTTACTAATTATTGAAATAATAGCTATTAAAAGCTAAAGCATATTCTTCTGAGGGAAGAATAATGCTTTTTACTCCTATACACATCTACTCTTACAGACAAGCAGAGGCAAATACCACTGAACTCCTTCTTAGCTTCTTTTTTCTGTCCTTTTCTGTAAAGGAGTCATGGATGTCTTTCAGGAGTGCTATTTGCTGTTACATCAATATTGCTTCCAGGGAGTAACCAGCTTACATATGGTTAACTTAAAGAAAACATGGAAAACTCACACAGATGTATACATGAGCTTAACTCTTCCATCTGCCAGTCTTCATTGCAACCCATTTAAGTGGGTTATAACAGCTTCTGATCCCGACTGTGATGCACGCTACTAATAATAAACATCACAGTATGCAGAGTGATTCTGTATTAACAATGATACTAGAAGAATACCAGCAGTCACTAAGAAAGAATACTTTTCTCAGGAATAATGTGGTACTAAAATGCTCCATATGAACCCAGAATCAGACATGCACAGGCACATATGTGTATCAGCATGCCGATATTATCATTCTAGAACACCAAATACACATAAACATATGCATATTCCACATTAAAAAAAAATAAATAAAAAAAGAACAACGACCACCACCCTCAACAGAGAATTGCATTGATATGACCAAAGAGCAAAACACAAAGGCCATTTCCACTCTCACTCCACAAATAAGCCTGTGTAATTCTTTCACAGTAGAAGATTAAGCTCCAGGCACTTGGGCAATGGAGTGAATGCGTTCAGCAAATACCCAGACCAACTGTTAACAAATACTGCTATCTGCAGGAATAGAATACTTACAGAATGAGAATCAATGCTACCTGAAGGGTTACATTCACTGTTGGTTCCTTTATGAAATTTAAAAAGCAAAGAAAAAAAAAACACCAAACATTAAAAGATCTTTTAAAAACAGCTGTGAAATACAGTAATGGAAAAGTATAATGTAACATTTGCAACTTTCAAAGGGCTCTTTAATCCAGTCATCCAGG
This sequence comes from Odontophorus gujanensis, assembly GCA_013399175.1. Taxonomy (NCBI): domain Eukaryota; kingdom Metazoa; phylum Chordata; class Aves; order Galliformes; family Odontophoridae; genus Odontophorus; species Odontophorus gujanensis. Next base: position 95,893 of record VXAB01002285.1, read on the forward strand.
AATGACTTAAATACTTTGAGACCATCAGAGGCCTTTTATAAGGAATACTCAAATGTTTGTTTAGCCTAGTTTAGACTATTTGTTTCAGTATGCAAATTAGTCAGTTGGAAAACTATACCACCAATCTACAACCAGGAGATGTTTTCTTGGAATAACATACAGAATGATGAATGAACTCATCTAATATGCACTCCTCGTAACTCCTTGTGTGGCCCTCCCTTCCCACACTTCAGTGAGTTTTTAATAAAATTCCACAAAGCAGAATGTCCCGGAGAACCCCACAGTAAAAATGG